>CAMGYJ010000011.1:42734434-42879249 GCA_946122785.1 Linum tenue | reverse complement strand
TCGTTTCGTTTCCCAAATTTGTAACATGAAAACAGAAAACAGGAAACGAAAATGAAAGTGAACAGGGCCTAAACGTACTTCGGTGCAAACTACAAGGAAACATTGGCCTTATTTTGATCCACACACCACTTGGTTGAAACAAAACTTTCTTCAAAATCATTACTTGGACAACAAGATAAAAACTCCACATATTTTCAGAAATCTCTTAAACCATAAAATTTTCAAGATTCCTTCGAAGACTCAAAATCATGTTTGACCATATGCAGCTGACTATGCAACACATCATCACCTTTGGTCTCTATCTTGGAAAGTTTAGTGCAAATACAGGTATGGAGTACTTCCTGCCCTTTTGAGGGTGATCAGTCGTCAAGAGTGAAAGTAACATACCCATAATGCAGAAAACAAACCAGCTCTGATACCAAGCTGTAACACCCTACCCTATACGTTTTGCCTAATCATATTGTTCATACAATTGCAGCGGAATTCATCTCGGGTGTTACATTAATTATCAAAATTTACCTAAATAAAATTTCGACATGAATTACTCGCGTAATGGGATAACAATTCTTGCAACTTATCCTGCAAAATAATTCATCACAAACATATAGACTCACAACCATATCCATTGGCTTTTCTTAGCCATAGTCACAGTTTCATGTTACACAACTACATACTATACTGATACATGCCATAATTGTCACAACTTACATAATTACACAAATATACACATATCATCAACTTTCCATGCCTGTGGATATCTCACACTACATCAGAAGCTAGTATGCACATGAAAAACGTTCTCAAAACATTTTACAAAAAGGTGTGGATCACTGGCCAAAATCTCAAGTAGTCGTCCAAGCACAGAATAGTTGAAGACCATACCTCATCTTGACTTCAACTCTAGCTCCTCTCCCACCTAACACCTATCTACTGCTGCTGCTAATGATCTACTTACACATACCATAAGCAGAGAAGAAGAATAAAGAGGGTCAGCTCATAGCTGAGTGAGATAATCATAGCATCGTGAGTTCATAACAGAGCATACCCCTACCATACATCTAGCAAACAAGCCAAAACACTAGGATGAGACCTCAGGCATCCGACATCCCAATAGGCAAAAGACTCAACCACCTTGACTTATGCATATGCATCTTATCATGTTTTAATCATAGGTGTCTGGCTACTCCCATGCTAATTACTCTCCCGGGAATACGGACCAAACATCTCGTGGATGTGGTCATATCGGACCCACCACTGCCGGTGTAGTCATATCGGACCTGACACCACTCTGGGTGTGGTCATATCGGACTCACCACCACTTTGGGTGTGGTCATATCTCATGATGAATCAACGGTCAACACCACATAAGGGGAGTGACATAACATATCATAACGGAGTAATAGCATGGGGAGCCCTAATTACTATGTAATTGACCATGAGACCAAATCACTCTTATTTGGTAATCTTATACATGATCCATATCTCATCTTGCTTATTCATAATTCGTTACTTGCACATGTACTTGACCTGACCATAATTGGCTCAACATAGGTAAACCAGGAGTCGTATAGTTGCACTTCCTCGGGATAAACCCTCGTGCAAGTCATCCTCCTTAAAACATCAAATAATCACCATGGGATATATGTTTTCCCACTTGTACATTCAAATACATCAATCATGAAAAATCATACCCAATCACCTTCTCCAACCATCATAAGGCATATCAACAGTCAAGCCCACAATTTGCAACATATACACAATCATCAGCATAAGCCAGGGCCATATCGATAAGGGCAAGTCAATAATATCATACAGCAATCCAGGGTTCAACATATAGCACAAACGTTCATACACCCCCTAATCATGCCATTCTAGATCACCTAGGTCAATTCTAAGCATCAATGTAATTATCGTGGTACGACAAACCCGGTATGCCGTGCTAATCCCTCACCAGTTCTGGTCGTTCAAACACCGGTTTAACCTTCCCGTACTAAAACGTCAATTTCACGAACGAACCCCGAATTAAAATCCGGGACCGTCCTAATATCCCCTGTAGTATCCCCGTCAATATTAGCTCTAGGCTCCGGGTCAAATTCTCGATAAAAACACATCAAACCCTGGCCGGAACTAAATTCAGCGATTCCGGCTCCTACCTAAATAATAGCCGAAATTCATGAATTAGAACTAGAGGATTGATTACCTCGCTGCAGGAAGCTCGTATATGAAATCTGGACTTAATTCGTCCTCCGAATCCTCCAAACCTCCCAATTCCTTCGATCGGAAAACCAAGAAATTTTTATCCAAAACTTAGATATAAGCCCAGAGATTGAAGAACTAGGTTGGATAGAAGTGTACCTGTCGATTGTGTAATTTTCCTACAGCCAAAACCCTAGAAATTACCTTCGCTGAAATCTCCCGAACCTCCCCTGCGCGCTCTGTATTTTGTTCCCTCGGACCGGAAATGGAAATCATGACGATGGGGAAAAGAAATGGATCAGGGGGACTATATATATAATGCGGCGGCCGCTTATTGTTTTTTTTATATTAATTATAATATATATATATATAATTAATTAATACGTATACTTATCCGATCGATCGATAATCCAATTTTCGTCGAAATATTATCAAAACGCTCGATTTTAAATCGTGAAATTTTCTAGCGCTCGAAATATGGGTTTAGCCGAAACGGGATGTTACATTGTCTATCGCTGAATTCGTTCAAATATCACTAAAGTGGTAGTTAGTTGTAAAGTTTATGTTTATAGGGCTATCACTATAGTGGTATATCTATCATTATAGTGGTAAATCCTTCAGTATAGTATATCATGACAGTTGTAGTTTTGTAAAAATTTCTTTCTTTGTAGGTCGAATTCGATTCAGCCACATAAATTGTCTATCACTGTAGTGGTAGATCTATCATTGCAGTGACATAGTGTGTCTATCACTGCAGTGGTAGATCTACCGCAGCAGTGGTAAATCTATTGCTGCAGAGGTAGATCTATCACTACAGTGACATAGTGTGTCTTTCGTTGCAGTGGTAGATATATCACTGTAGTGGTAGATCTCTTGTTGCAATGGTAGATCTATCACTATGGTGGATAGTTCGTTGTTATGTTTTTGTGTGTAGGGCCATCACTGTAGTGGTACTAACAAAATCATTATTGATCTCATATTTTATCACTAAATTGATAATTCTGATTATTGTGTGTACCAATGACAGTAGGAATGACAAGGACGAAGAGACTGTATCCTGCGGTTCCAACAGGGAAGAGACTTGCAAGCTATGTTTCTAGGGTAGAAGTAGGGGTAGGTCAGACTCCTTCTTCGAGTAAGGGTACCAGCAAGAAACAACGTCGTGAGAGCCGGGATAAGAACAACAAGATAGGGGAAGAGGAAACGTACCGATGATGTTAGGGCAAGAAGTACATCCCACAAACAATTTCTTAGTGACTTCAATAGTTGCATTTGCTGGATATTTTATAGTTGTTGGCATTTCCCTTTTTTTTATAACACATTGTACTGCACGGTTAGTGGTAATACTAATGAGAAGTTGCTTGTTTGTTTACGTATCAGATTGGTTGTACATGTATCAGTTCAGTGCTACATGTATCAGTGCACTGGTATGTGTATCAGTTCACTGGTATATATATTAGTTCAGTGATACATGTACCTTTTCAATGGCATAACTCCAAAGTATATCTAACACTACAATGGGAACATTTAGGATGAGTTTCAATTTTGCTAATGGTACAAGTAGAAAAGTATGACTTGAATAATTGCACTGGTACTTGTATCAGCCTAGTGGTACATGTACCACTTCAGTGATACATGTATCAGTACAATGGTATATGTACCACAACAGTGGTACATATTCACGGCAGTGTCATCGTCATGGAAATATTGTGGTCTCCACCGCTTTTGAAGTTTGGAATTGATTTTATTATTTTTCTTTTGTCGTAATTATTGGTTAACTTCTTTCAATGTCATGAAAATATCTTTGCCGACGAGTAATGACATAGAAATGGTTTTCGCACAACTTCAGCGGTAATCATACTACTTCAGTGGTACAATATACCACTGAACTTGTACTATACCACTAGACTGGTATACATATCAATTAACTGGTACTTATACCACTGAACTGGTACTAATTAATATTGTCCTCAATATACCAGTACTCATACTTACTTGATCATGAAATATAATTCTGGCACAAGCAACACAATAAACATTTCAATCGGTCAACAAAATAAGAACTTTCCATTAGTAGCCAAAAACTGTGTTCCAAAATGGGTTGCAAAATCAGGGAAATGCCAACAACAATGCCAAAAGCAATAAATTATCCTTCGAATGTGAATAAACATAAAGTCTTCACAATTTTTTTAAGCATAAACAGGAGATATGGTTACTAGTATCACTCCACTGGTACATGTACCACTCCATTGGTGCGTTTCCTCTGCCGCCTAGTGGTACCACCCTCACCTTCAGATCCTGTCGCCGCCACTCAGGGTTGATCGAATCTCTACCGTGGAAGGACGGTGGTCAATAGGAAAAGATCAAGAGCATGTCGTGGATAAGAGGAAGTCGTTGGAAGGTGATGTTTGGGATGGAAGACGGAGGACGGTCGACGGACGACAACATGGATGGTTGGACCTGTTGTAAGGGCGGCGGGGATATCCCCTGCGTGTCTTCCTCCTTCGACGAGCAACCCACCAGGCGGGTCGGAGGATATCCCACTGCGACGCTGCCCGATGTTTCCGATCGCCGTCGAGTTTTGCAGAGTAGAGAGTCTGATTGCTATTTGGAGAAAATATGGGGAATATTGGACTTGGAAGAGCAATCGACGCTTTCCCCATCCAACAAGATTGCTCCTTCCCAATTAGTTTTTAATTATTATTGAGAACTTTCCCAAATTACAAGATTATGAAAAAAATACAAAAACAGCTGTAATTAATAATTGTCAAATGATTGAGAAAAAAACTGACCAATGAGAAAGGGGGTGTCAAAAATCAGACCCCTTTGGGGATAGGCATAGTATCCGACCCCAATATCCCATCACTACGGTGGTTATTTATTTCCGGCCGCTATGTATTCAAACTTGGCTAGCGATTTTGTGGATGATAAATTGATAATTGAATGTAACATTGAATGATAAAAACAAAAGTAATTAACATTTTGACTTCCAATTCTATTGATGTATCCAACGTTGACATTGGAAACGGGAGCCTATTTATAAGTTCTCTTTGAAATTCCCATTGTCCATTCCATTAATTAGATACGAAGTACCGAGAGACCTTACACCTATTTTTACAGAAAAATGTCTCAACCTTATTAATAAATAAAAAAACACGTTTAACCTTAAAATTGAAAAGTAAAAGTAGGATTCAAATGATTCCGAATTACCTGGTATAGTAAATGGGTATTTATGTACACATACATATTTAGCAAGTTTGAATTCAGTTCAGTAAAATGAATCACCATCTCATTTGTATCCAATCCTTCTCGGATAAGATTATCCATCCCAATCCAAAACCGGCAACATTTTACAAAGTGATTATCATGATCATACATCTCTCTCCATCTTTCATTCCCTCTGAACAACAAAGAAACCAACCATAAGAAACTTTCCCTTACTCAACACCTTTTTTTTTCTTCTCCCCTTTCCAGTCCACCTAAAACATGGATTATTATCCCATGAACACAATTACATTTCCAGCCATAACCCTAACCCTAACCCTAATCATCTCCCTCTTCCACCTCTCCACTTCCCAATCCCCAAACCTCGTCCAAGACATCTGCCAGCAAGCCGCCCAGTTCCCTCCGACAAAATCCGAGGAATGCTTAGCCACGTTCGCCTCCAACAACCTTGGCTCGCCGCCGTCCGCCGATCTCAACGGCCTGGCCCAGATCACCCTCAAATCCGGCATCGCCAATGCCACGGAGGCGCGCAAATACGTCGAGGGCCTCGTGGCGGGGCCCGATGTGGGCCCCGCATTGAAGGAGGCCCTCATGAACTGCTCGTCGTGGTTCTCGGCCGCGGCGGACTCGTTCAACAGCGCGCTGATGGAGCTCGACGAGGATCTGCAGTCGGCCAATTACGACGCGAAGATCGCCGGCGACGACGCGAGGAACTGCCGCGGGATGATGGCGGCCGGGAAGGTGTCGGAGCCGTCGGTGGAGGTTAGGGTTGGGTACGTGGTTTTGTATAGTAATATTGCGGATGCTATTACGGACAGCCTGTATAAGAAGTCTCTGAATTTGTAAGAAATGGGTAATTAATTATTATGTACGTACCAGGCAATGATATGAAATAAAATAAACATCTATGCATATATTCTCGTTATTGTTACGATTATTAGTATTGTATGAGAATTGGTTTGCAAGAAGTCTTGGCGCAGTTAGAGGAGCTTCTTACCATACCTAATTTCTATCCTTTAAAAAATAAATTTCTATATATCATACTCAAATCCTATTGCAATCCCATTCTCCATCGTTGTCAACACCTCCATCACCCTCTCTCTCCCTACACCACCGTCACTGATAATTCCCTTCCTCCGCTCCCGGCCACCCTCTCGGAGTCAGCCCCCCTCAGGCCCTCACCCTCTCTCTCTCTCTCTCTCTCTCTCTCTCTCTCTAAGATGGCTGGGAAGGGTGAGCTGGTGATGGTGACGACTGGTAGTAGAATCAAGAATTGAATGGGCTCTCCTCAGAAATTATATTGTTTTGTTTTAAGAAATGCAATTGTTTTGTTTTTCACCACGATATTGATTTATTTATAAAATGCTATTTTTTGTGTGTGTTTATAGTAGTAGTGATATTGGTTGATTTTGATATTGGTTTGACTCTTGTTAAGGTATAAATTGTTTATATTGGTAGTTACGTTTTTGTCGTGTACTAGTGCTATTTTAGTAATGGTATTGATTTTATACGGGTATTGAATAATATTGTGATGATATTTGACTTTAATGTAATGATACTATTTTTTGTGTGTGTTTTTAATCATTTGGGATTTGTTAAATCTGAAATAGTATTGATTTTGTCTAGGCTGTTATAGTTTTTTCATATTGATATTGATTTTTCTTGGATTGATATTGATTTCCTATTATATTTTTGCAGTGGTATTAGTTCGGCTGAACAGAGACAAAAAAAAAGATCGAGAAAAAGAAGGAAGAGAGATCTACCTGGAAATGACGAAAGTGAGAGTAATTAATTAATATATTTTAGTAACTTTCTAAAATTTGATTTAGTAAAAATAATTATTAATAAATATTTTGTTTCATACCCAAATTGCCTTTAGTAGCCATGGTGATTACTACTTCGTAATGTCGTAGTAATCATCATAAACCTCCCTTATAATTTCCCCTACTTATGGAAATTTGAATTAATTTTGAGAATTTAATTCATTTTCTTTAATTTTTCTTTTTGGAATTTGAATGGTTTTAATTAATCCCCCATAATCACTTACCTGAATAATTTGGGTGATTATTGCATTGAAACCTTTTGAAATTATTACCGTCCTAACTGTATTTACAACTTTTATAACTAGCTTATAACTCGGCCCGTTGGCCGATTAACATTATGCATGTTCATATTTGATTGTTTATATTCATTAGAAACACGGTCCATTAATGAAACAAATCATAGAATCCAACACTGGACCATAAGTGCATTCGATCTGGTGGATCCGATGAAGTTCGATTGAAATGTCCCATCAGAACATTTTTCTTTTGAACTTGTATGATTGGTAGGATGAAGGTCCAAGACATATTAGATTCAAGTCGATATGGTCTTGGTCAAAGCTGTGTTGCGTCCAGTGTGGTTTGGGGTTGACCATCAAAGTTTGAGAGCAAATAAAAAAATTAGAGTTACATCCAATATACTAATAGACTCCATCAAAGTAATGAGGCACAAAATTAGACACTCCTTATCTACAGGTTCCAGTAGTTTGAATAGTGAATCGACCTTAACTTTAGTAAATCAATCAATGATTCCTTTTTTTTTTGGTAGAATCAATGATTCCTTATTTTAACATAAACATAGGTTGTGGTAGTTGCAACAACCATAACACCTAAAGATCCAATAGTTCCACTCTCCGTTGTACAACCAACTTTTTATCCCTCCATCTTCAATCTCTCGACGTATATGTTTTAAACCAAAATTCAATTTCTAATTCTCCTTCTGCAACTCTGTTTATGCTACTTTGATGGACCTTCTCTCCATGAACCTGAATTTCTCTATCAATTGAGTTTCTTGTCAGCTTGATCTCCAACTCCTCAATCCTCTTTCTTGTATTTGGCGAACTCATCTACCTCGAGACAGTTTTAATAAGCTCGTAAAACCAACACTCATCTTCAATTCCATCAATATGCTCTTCTCCTCCTTCTCTGCCTTCACTTGATCCAGTTCACTTCCATGTCCTTTAATACCCTCCCCATTTTCATTAATATCCTGATCATCTACCACTTCTCTCTCTTCAACTACTTCGATTTTGCTTCTATGTCTTTCAATATCCTCCTTGTTTCAATCACTACCCTGGCCAACTGCCTCTTCACTGCTTTCACTTGCTGCAAACTACTAAATTGACTTTTTATACACCTTCCTCAAAATCACAATCAACTAACCAATATCAATCTATGGCCTTGGATCAGTTTTATACTCTCTATGAACATCTCAATACCACAAAGTCTAAATCTAAATATTCTTTCAGTTAATCATGAACTTGAGTTTATCAAAATTTAATCCACTCCTTCTAAGTTGGAATTCCCATCCCCCAAGCTCATTTTTGGTTCATTAGATCCCACATAACCATGATATTATACCTCTAACTAAAATAAATCAAAGCACTTTACGAAAAGAAATCGAACCATGAACTTTACCTGCTACCAAATCAAAACACAATTTCTTCCTCTCACCACTTCCCTTCCCAAACCCAATATCAACTTTTACTCCAAGTGTGTTGCGTGAAAGCTTAATTTTAGCAATCATTATGCTTGCAATTAGATTAATGGACACCACCAAGTGCCAAAATTCCACCAGACGATGAGTTGTCTTCACTTTGAGTTTTGTCATAAAACTGCTGGTCCGATATGTTTATTAGTTTGGAGGCCATATGATGAGCAATACCGAATCAGTTGCAGTGAAGTTACCGGTCACAGTAATGACAATGTGAAACATGTATTAACAAATGCGTATATGAGTTACTTTTATGGATTGACATTAGAATGATGGGATTGGAAAATGAGATCGTCCTTAGGTAAGCGACATGTAAATTGGTTCATTTGGTATGGAGGACACAAACCGTTAAAATTCTAAATTATTTGGGTGAGTTTGTATTTTGTGTTTTCAAAATCGTGGTATATGAGTTAGGTGATTTAAATATCTAAACCCAAACGGATCGACCCACGCACACCCCTAGGAAGAGTTTCAAAACTTAGTATTTAACCGAACAAAAATGTTCAGAGAACCAGTCCCCTATAGTTTGCACAAAGATATGATTGCTTCACTATAGTTCTGGAAATTAATGGTAATTTAAGAATTCTATATCGCTTCTACATATTCAATACTATAATTAGATATGAAATATTCGAACCAACAATATTTTGGTTGCAAATTTATGGTTATCATCTATTTATAAGATAGATAAAATTTTAAATTAAGTATTATACTATAATTAAAATAAAAAATATCAAAATCGAAGTATCAAAACACCAAAAAGTAGTTACGAAATATTTATTGGGCTAGCTAACTGTTGAAAAGTTCTGTGATTTCATATTTTAACTTCGTATATATTTTTAATTTAAAAAAATACAACAAATCTACATAGTCTGATTGATTTTAAACCTTCACTTTGTTTGAAGTGACCATGGTTCAAATCACAATATGTCTATCTTTTTCTGTAAATAAATAACAAATACACATAATTGTGAAGACAAAAATGTCTTTACTAATTTCCCTCTCATTGCAGGAAATTTGAAAAGGGAGATTAAGTTTCAAATAATTAAATCATATACCCTAAATCTATAGAACTTAAACCCTAATATCACATATACTAAGAACATAATCAGTGATCCTGATTCGCTAAGATGTATACAACATACCATATATATGCACTATATTAAGATTTAGAGAATTATGATAGGTTGAGTTACGTGATTAATCTATGGTCTAGATAATTTTATTTAACTAAGGAGAAGCAATAACCCTCAATCCATCGAGCACACCATAGAATTTCCAATGTATATACACATACCATTGTTTGTTAAATTTAGCTAATGATAATTGGCTCATTTGTCAATGGTATTTAGTCTTTCAATTTTGTGCTTATAATTGTCAATCATTAGGGAAATTGTTAGCCAATGATTTTTGGTCATCACTTATAGCATTGAAAATGTCTCGTTACAAAACCATATATCACAAATGTCAAATTTTATGTTTTGAAATAGAATTTCGTATAGCACTTTTATAAACAATCATTGTATTCCTACAAACTGCAAAGTCATGTAACCTAATAAATGTAAAAGTTGTAAGACATACATAAACTCAAAATGTACTATTCGATTCTTGGTGAAGAATTGTGTGATCAAAGGAACTCACTTTGTAAATAATTACAGTTATTAAGTAATTCGATGATTGATTGTTGCAGTGGGTAGTAGTATGTTTTTGAGATATTTCAGCATTTTCTCTCTTTAATTCAAAAAAATACATAAACATTGTTGTAGTTCAGTTGGTTAGGGATATTGACTATCAATCTGAAGGACTCGAGTTGAAGTCTTGGTAATGACATTTTTTTCTCGTAAGAAGATATTTAAGTTCTAAGTTGAACTTACAAATTTACCACTAGCTACAATTAAGGAGAGTGCAAGGAATTTGAAATGCTCAAAATCTCCTGAAGAACGGCTATATATTATAGAGGGATTCGCCAGAGGTTGGCTCTCGTGGTCAGCCCCTGAAAGGAGATCACCAAAATTCGGTAGTCTGCATGTGGGAACTAGGCGTGGTTCTCACTCGCTTGGGGAATGGTTATTATGAATCAAGGAGGGAGGGCCCTCTTGGCTATGAGCGGTTTCTATGAAAAATCTTGTGATGAGTAATCATGAGTAACCCAATCACTCTCCGTCACATTAGCATATATTCTCTCCTGTAAAGTTTTAATTTTTCCCCTTTAATCTTAACGGACAATTTTTCACTCGTTTAAGTTGAAATTTAATTTTTTTTGCACAATTAGTTCAGATTAATTGTGATCTTCAAAATTATATTTATTTTTATATATTTTTGGAAAAAAAATTTAGCCATTTTTTACGAGTATATACCATATGGTATTGACTGGTATTAAATAAGAGCATACCATATGGTATGAAAAGGTTTACTATAGTGGTATGAACATACCAAGACTGTAGGATGATTGAATACATGATAGTAGGAGTATACTAACTGTAATTTATGACTTTCAACATTTTTTACCACAAGATACCACCTCTTACCAAGAGTGGTATTGTGTGGTATCTTTTGGTTCTGTATTTTGTTCACCCAGAAATTTGTAGATCTCATGATGAACTCGTTTCTTCTGTGCAAAAATTTTCAAAAACGACTTAAACACGTAGAAGATACCATATGGTATGCAGTTGGTAATGGAGAAGCGAGAAATTTTTTTCTCAAAAAATATTGAAAATAGATCTCATTTTGTAGAGCACAACGAATTCGTTCCATCTGTGCAAAAAAAAAATTTAAAATCCGAGTTAAAACGAAGAAGATATGAGTCGATTAAGAAAACAAGGGAGAATAAAAATGTTTTTGATTCTCCATCCTTAGATTTGGATTTTCTGGGCCCGCTTAAATCTAGTGGCTGGGATTTAGTTACTCATGGTGAGTAACCATGGGGTTACTGATTGGAACTTGAGCCCCTTGGCTAGGGGTGTGCAGTTTCCTATTCTTGATGATCCTCTCGCTGACGTACTTCTCGTCCTTTGGGAAGCTATCTCTGATTCCTGGCGAATGGGTTCACAGAGATGACGTTTACGGGGTATGCTAAAGTGGTCATTGAAAAAATCAATCAGGTTGATACTCGGGAAATGGGATAGGAGCCATCCTCGAGGAGGTCTAGCGATATTTGGCGACTATCAATGGGCTTCATGTGCAATTTGTATGTCGGAGTAGTTATAGAGTGGCTTATTTGGTGGCTAGAAAGGCCCTTACTTTGTACCCGACTACGTGTCGTTTCTTTGATTTTCTGACCTTATTAAATTCCAGTATGTAACGATCTTTTATTCTAATCAATATAAATGATTATCTTTTGTAAAAAACAACTTTTATAATTGTATAAGTTGGTTTTTAAATATCATTTAGTTCTCCTAAGAGGATTTGGATTATTAAATTTGAGTGTATATATTTTATTTTTTAAAATTAAATTAGGACTTTGCTGCAAGTCATGGACAAAACGATCGACTTGTTTACTGATATGATCGACCTATTTGGACAAATCAATCGACCTCTTTACTAATATGGTCGACATATTTGGACAAAATGGTCGACCAACTGTACTATTTTCCATTTTGCTATGTTCAATAAATGGTTAAGCTATTCCGCTGAAAGGTCATCCACTATACAAAAAATGATCTACCATATCCATCAAGTGGTCTACCTCTTTTCCCAAGCGGTTTACATCTTTCAATAATTTCTCCACCTGATGAACCATTGTTAATGATTAATCATATGTAATTGGGATCCCTACAATAATTTGGGTATAATTTTAAGTTAAATAACTTGATTAAATTTGAGTCATTAAAATATATCCTAATCATTTTCAGCCATTGATTAAAAAGGAAAAAATGAAACACAAAAATGGGAAATAATGGCCACCGACAGTGCCATTTTTTTAATATTTTTTAGGGAGCGGCCATTGCATTCTTTCCTTTTCTATGTGACTAGCATTGGGCCCGACCCGTTGGCCGGTATTGTTTAGAACGTGTACGTGAATTTGTTCTATTATATTTGAAGAAGACAGGGAAGATTAAGTAATATAAGCTGTAATTAATGGTTCTGCTTAAGTGAATGTTTAGCTTATGATATTCAATTTTGTGGAAAAAAAAACTCAATAAGCATCAATATAAGAGCACTGTCACCTGATAAAAACATCCATTTTAGTAGTGTTTGTCTACTAGGGCGGCTAAGGGAACACACGTGAGGTGACGATACTGATGCAATGGTCGTAGAATGGAAGGCAATCAATCAGAATAAAAAAAACTGAAGTTTGTGTGGAGACAAAATGTGTTTAAGTGTTTGATGTAGATTATCGCATCTAAATGCATGGGTTTTGGCAAGTTGGGTGGATTGAATCAGAAGATGAATTGTTCCCAGATTTCCGTTCCCATATAGGAATCTGCATTTACGCGACCCAATAGTGCTAATAGTGAAAGCCTTGAAGAACACGTTTAGGAAATTAGAAGTGTTATAAGGGTTTAGAGACTGTCCGTTATGATTTATCCTAACTCAAACTTAGAAGACTCATCATTCATGGGCAGTGATTGGATTGTTGTGCATTTAAGGAATACAGGTTATCTTTATCCCAAGTTGTACCAGCGAACTTGCTCTTGTGGGAAAGTGCACTCAATTGTCAAGGAATATGTCTCTTGCAAATTGAATTTGGAAGGGGAGATTTGGACTTCAGGGGGATGAGATTAGATGCTAACCCCTTAAGGGGTTAGCACCATCCTAACTAAGTTAATTATCGTTAGATTAAAAAACTAATCCTAGGGTCAGAATTAAATAAAGGGCAGTTTAGTCGATATATTTTTAAACCCTAATATAAATACACCTTTTAACTCCCACATCTCACTTGGCCGCCCACGTATGTTACTTCACCCATCCGAAATCGTCTCTTCCCCTGCATCTTCCATATTCGCCATGACGCCATTGCCCGTGCCGGACTCGCCATCGCCCATGTTGGACTCGCCATCGCTCACACCGCCATCCCCCGTGTCGGACTCGCCATCGCCTGCGCCGCCATCGCCCGTAGCCGGACTCGCCCTTGATTACCAGATCTGCCCCACCAACGCCTCGACAACACCGTCATCACGGCGTCCTATCTCTTTCAATCGTCAAAGTTGGCGGATCTGTACAACGTTGGCGGATCTCTACAACGCTGTCGTGATGCCGCCGCATCAATCTCTTCTACTCCAATATCTCTCTACGTTGGCGGATGTCCAGATCTCCCAATCAAATCTAGTCACAAAGAGAGTTGTTACAGTAGTAATTTTCCATATCTGTAGTAATGTTTTTAGATTTGTGGTAATTATTCTGAATAATAATGAGTTATATTAGTAGCGATTTTACCGATCTTATATGGTGTTGTAGTGGTTCTTGGGTAACTACTACCAGATAAATTCCCATACACTATTAGTCAAATTAAAATAGCTACGGTAAACCTATAAAAACACAACTATAGCCACCAAAAACAACTACTACTATAAGTCACCAAAATCGCTACTAAGATAAATGGTTGTGGTTGTATATTTTTTGTAGTAGTAATTTTTTCTTGTAAAAATGCTTCATTAAAGAGACGGAATAAATATTTTAAAATGTAATTTATTTATTAAATTTAATTTTTCAAAATACCAAATATACCCCTCATTACTTTTCACCGTCAGATTTAATTAAATATAATAAATGATTATTAGAATGGTTAGTACGGTGCTAACACCTTATGGAGTTAGCACTGTAACTTGTCCCACTCCAGGGCCATTGATTAGTTCAATATAGGGGGACTGGTCACGGTGGAATGCATGCTTCTTAAAAATCCTTGATCAATCAAAATGACAATCAAAATACAACCGGTATGTATTTTTGCTCTGAAGCACATGATTAAGCAAACAATAAAAATAAACACTTAACCAACGTATAGAAGGACAAGAAAGATAGCAAACACCAATAATAAAATTATCTAAAAAATGAAGCAAACATTGAAAGTAGGTTTGAATTCCTAACAACAACAATTAGATTATCTAGAAATGCAAATGGCGATCCACGCAAATGAGCCAAGCTTTCAATTGCTCAAAACTAACAAAAAGAAGCAACACAGGTAAGCAAAACTTCAACTTGAAATCAATTAAAGACAATATTCAATTTTACTTTGCACCATGAAGGCGCATCCTCTGTCCCTCTCCGCATCTACATCAGCTAGTGTCGGACCTTCTGAGGACACACAAATTGCCCATCCTTTCCCTAACAAAAACACAATGGAACACACTAGTCAAATAAGTTTTTGTTTCTTCTGAGTGTATCACATTCAATACCAGAAAAAGCATCATACAAAGAACAAAATGAGAATATTACATAGCGTTGCAACAGAGTTCGAATTGGCTGGACAAGTGTTTCGGGCAGACGGAGTTTCTCCGCCAAAAACCAACCTAGAAATTGCGCCTTATCCGGTAAGACACAGTCTGACTGAAGCACATGATTCAAACTGATAAGTTAGCAATTGCATAGCTTTCCCACTCGAAAAGAAAAGATAGAGGGGACATCTCACACAAGCTCTACAACGCAAAAATAAAAAATCATCTACCTATGAGAGCTTACAAAGCAGAATGCTCAAAGTACCCAGCGGAGAATTTCTTTGGCCACTCGACTACAATGCTTTTTCTGATAAGTTAGCAATTGCATAGCTTTCCCACTCGAAAAGAAAAGATAGAGGGGACATCTCACACAAGCTCTACAACGCAAAAATAAAAAATCATCTACCTATGAGAGCTTACAAAGCAGAATGCTCAAAGTACCCAGCGGAGAATTTCTTTGGCCACTCGACTACAATGCGCAAGGCTGATGCCTTTTCTTCTGGGAGGATTTGGTAGAGAGACGGAGACAAAGACAGAGTTCGCTGAGCGAGGGACGGCTACAGAGAGCAGTGGGTCCGGGGGATCGAGGCGGAGGACTTTTCTTCTGGGATTGATACAGAGCCGTCGTTAAAGAGATTAAACCAAGAGACAGACAGGCAGAGCTTAGGAGTGGGAATTTTCCCGGCGCGCGGATTGCAAGATAGCAAACGGCAACACAGTGACGATTGGAGAAGTACAGTGAGGGCAACTATGGGCGGCGAGAGGGATTTCAATTTGGGATTCAACGTGGTTAAAAGGACGGTTGGAGTGTTGATTTTTTATTCGAATTGGGAAGAGAAAGAGGAAGATATTCGCAGTCCAGAAGGATAGAAAGCAAGAAAGAGTTTCTAAATGGACAATGAAATCCCTCCGAAGTGTGCGGGTATTTCAGCATAGGCTGACGTGGCAAAGGCTCTATCTTGACATTGTCTTATAGTGTTTTGTAGATTTTTCTTGATTTTATTTTTATTTTTGCCATGTTAATTTTTTATTATTAATCTTGTACTTAATACCCATTACATGAAGATTACAAAACATAGTTATTTATTACGTAATTGTTAAATTGGAAGCGTTACGTAATGACTTAACAATATAAGTAATGCAAGATTAATGTTCATTATGTAAAAGGATTATTAATTATGTAAGACTTCCGTAATGATATTTTACAATTGTTACGCAAAATACAAATTCATTACGTAAAGGTTACGTAACAATAGTTATTTCCTATGTAATAGTTAAATTAGAAGTGTTATGTAAGGCTTCTGTAATGATTTAGCACTTTACGGAACAAGAAGTTAATACTCATTACATAAAGGGACCTTCCATTACGTAAGGTTTCCGTAATGACATTTTATAACTGTTGCGTAAAATGCACATCCATTACGTAAAGCTTACAAAACAATAGTTATTTCTTACGTAACAGTTAAATCACAAGCATTACGTAAGGTTTCCGTAATGACTTAGTATTTTACGTAACGCGAGGTTAATACTCATTACATAAAGAGACCTTCCATTACGTTAAGGTTATAAACGACAATTATTTCTTACGTAATAGTTAAATGTGAAGCGTTACGTAAAGCTTTCGTAATGACTTTACACTTTATGTAATACAATGTTGGTATTCATTACGTAAAATAACCATCCATTATGTAAAGCTTCCGTAATGATCTTTTACAACTGCTATTTAAGATTACCATACATTACGTAACCCTTATGTAATGCTTATAGTATTTTACATAATGTGACCCATGAAACCTACTATAGCAGGTAAAAAAATTTAAGTTACCTTACTTCAAATTATCGTAGGAAATCCCTATGTAATTAGAGTCCAATAATAATGAATATGCTTGCTAGTAAGAGATTTAAAATTAGTACAAAGGCTACAAGCATAGATGACAAGTTTCGCGAGTGATTGTTCTCCCGTAGATTTGAAAAATGTTCCGCGTATCTATTTCTTATATTTGACTTACTTTATAGAGACTTTCACCTTTCTTTCAAATTCTATCCTATGGTTGTCTTGTGATTGATCAGCTTTGTTGCTATTGTTGTTATGAAAATGCTAAGAAAGTAGAGTATATTTGTTATACAATTATGTCATCTTCAACATCCATAAATCTCATATCATCGCTTTAGTGGGTTTTTATTCCAGAAAATTCAAAAGAGGGTATTTTTTTTTGTTTTGGCCTATAATCTGCGTAGGGAATTGGTTGCCCACAGGTGATAGGATGTTGCGTTACTACAAAAATAAAATATTGTTGGTTTCCTATTGTCCATTATTTTTCCATTATGTATGTGTGTGAATCAATGGTGCGATATGAGTGCTTGGAGTCTAGTCCACTGTCCAAATTTTTAAAATTTGAGGGCTTCAATTACATTGTCATATTCATTTACTGGCTCAGTGTGCTTTGAATTGCTAGTCGCCATGGTAGTATGCAATCTAGGGAGACTAGTGTAGTGCTACGGAGGATGTTGGTGCATGAGATGTTTCCTCCCCACTTCATACTGTGTTGGTTGACATATTGACTAGTCGTGTTAAAACTTGTGATTTGTTCAGTGTCGATGACTCTCACCCAGTTGTGGGCTCGAAAAGTCTTGTAAAAAGGTGCTTTATGTTGAATATTCAAATGAGTGTCTCACGTGAGTTGGCAACAGATCAAAACATTTAATAAAATTGCGAACTGGTTTATCTTTAGGATTGTGTAGGGAGACAAGGATACACCATCCAACCTTCACCTACTACTTCTCATCTTCCTTTACACCTCTCCTCCTCGCGAAACTTGATAGAGAAGTGACTATTCATTCTGCTCAAGTGAAGATCTAGAGAGCTCTATTTTTGAAAAATCTCCTATGTTGTGGCAACCTGCCATTAACTTAGGATAATCATTTAGATCGTCTCTAAGGATGGGAGTGCATACCGGGAAATTGTTTGAGTGAGACTAGGATCTTGTTTCCAACTTTTACATACTACTCTTCATCCTCACTTTAACCTCTTTCCCCGCATGAACCAGACAGAGGGGTGGATGTTTCACTTCTACTCTTGTCACAAGATTATGCTGCAATGAACAACCAAAGCCAACAGAGGTTCGAAAGTTTGAACCTCTAAAGGAAGATCGAGCACCTAAATGGAGTGCATAATTTTTAATGTTTTTGACAGTCTTTTCATTTACAAGTTGCTTTTCCTAGCTATATTGTTCGGCTTGTCCTGACTCGAGGCTAGGGTCCTTGTCGAGGTGGTTAGGAGATATCTTGTCTCCGGTTGACCTCTTAAGTTGCTAGTTGATCCGCTACCAAAAATCGAAATTGCATGTTATTGTGAGAGTCTAGTGAGTTGCAATGGTTTTATTCAATTTTGCTTGGGGACAAGCAATCGGTTAAGTGTGGGGGGAATTTGATAATGACATATTTATACATGTTTGTATCCTCATTACTTAATCATTTGTCTTGGTTTTAGTAGTTTCTTGACCTATTTCATGGTATGTTGTGTTCCTTTTGTCATATTTCAGGTCCTAGTACGTGGATGGAGCTTAGGAGCGAGCTTTGGGATGATCGGGTGTCAAAACATGCCAAGAAGGATGGGAGTGCATCTCACGACTTATGCCATGAGATGCACCACAAAACCATGATATGCCCTAAAATCACAGAAGCTTTGGCTCATCTCACGACTTGTTTCACTCCCTTTTTTCATCTCAGTCCTTATCTCACTGGCCATCTCGACCTAAACTCATCTCACGGCTTAAGTCGTGAGTTACCCAGATCATGTCGTGAAGAGGAATCATCGATCTTAATTGAAACGCATAATTTTGCATCTCACCCCTATCTCACGGCCGTGATATAGGGGTGAGATGGCCTTTGTTGCGAGTATATGAGGATTTCTACAATTATGAAAAAAGATAGTTGGGTTTTGGATCCCAAACACTCAAGGGACGAACCATAGAAAGAGAGAGCAACTTGGGAACATTCTGTGAGCTATTTTTAAGAATTTCTTTGCCATTTGAGCTTAGGAATTAAGCTTGGAGATGGAGATTGAAGATCTAGATAAGATTTATGCATTCTCTCTCTTCTCTATGAAGTAACTTCCCTTCACTTAGATTTTGAGGAATCCTAGCTTTGTTTTTGCTTGATTGGATGATTGTATGAGTACTCTATCTTGATATTCTTGAGTTCATATTCAATCTATGTTTGATTTCATGATTCAAGTATGCTTTAGTCAAGATTATTGATTATGCTTTGACCCTATGAGAGGAATACATTATTGGGTCAATAGAGCAATATAGATTGGAAGTAGGGGATCGATAACACGAGAGTGAGCTGATTCAATGCTACATATTGAGTGAGATCTTTGCCCAATAGAGGGAGTCTAGTATAGAGCGCCTTGATCGGTTCTTTACGAACAAGATATGTTCCTCTAAGCAACCGACTCAAGAGGGCTTGATTGCTTTAATTGAAAGTTAAGGTCTAGTAAAGGGTTCTCCCAATTGTGGATGAATAGTGAATCAAGATAAAGTATCATCAATAATTAATCATTAATCCGGTTAGTTGCTATTGGAATCAACACCCGAGTGAGTTCTCAAACTGTAATTAGATTAACCGTAACTGTAATATGTTAAAATAATTGTAGTTGTTTGCTATTAATCTAATTTGGCTAGATAATAAACTAAAGTTGAACAATAATCGTAGACTCCCTCGTCACACTAGGGCTAGTTAACACTTAGCCAAAAATGATATGTGTGTCATGAGCCAAAAAATCTAATATATGTGACTTATCTTAATTTCTTTAAGTTGGTATTATAAAACCATTTAATCTCTTGAATTCAATTGATGTGTTTCAATTTTAATATTTGGTGTAAACAACCTTGAACACATACCAACGAGAACTGAGAGTCCAACCACTAACAAATCAAAAGCTACGAATATCAAAACTTCAATACCACACTCTTCTAAAATTAGCAGCCTATATATAGAAGAAGATAATTAACAAAGACAAGAACTACGTAATCCACCAATCTCACAGCTTTACACTCAGACCATTGACTGCCACAAAATCCTTAATCTCTGCAGACGCTGTTCCACTATTCACTCTCGCCTCCTCTCCGTCTTGTGCTTCCTCTCTTTTCTACAGGGCTGCAACGACTACTTTAGATTTGATTTTTTGCCACGATAAATTTTATGGTAGGAACAAGGTAATTAAGATTTTAGGTCAATATGGACGTTGATCAATTACCTTACAATCTTACATTATTCTCAATTTCCCTTTTGGGTAAGAAATCCATTGGAACCAGAACAGGTACATCTCACAAACATGATGGTAGATTTCTTTCCGTCTTTCATTTCCTTTGAACAAAAGAAAAACTAACTATAAGAAACTTCACATTTTTCCTTTGCTTCATTGTATCCATCTCCCACAAATCTCCATTACCCAATAATCCCCATTCCCTAAACATGGTTTATCCCATGATCACCACCACATTTCCAGCCATATTCCTAACCCTAACCCTAATCATCTCCCTCTTTCATCTCTCCTCTTCCCAACCCCCAAACCTCATCCAAGACATCTGCCAGCAAGCCGCCTTAGTCCCTCCGACCACATTCAAGGACTGCGTAGCCACATTGGCCTCGAAACCCGGCTCGCGGTCCGCCGATCTCAAAGGTCTGGCCCAAATCACCCTCAAATCTGGCATCGCCACTGCCAAAGAGGCCCAGAAATATGTGGAGGCCCGCCTTTTGGCCGCGACGCTGCCCCGTCTGGCCCGGCCCGCCTTGAAGAGCTGCGCATCGTGGCTCTCAGCGGCTGCGGGTTCATTTGGCGGTGCGCTGGTGGAGCTCGACGAGGACGTGATGTCTGCCAATTACGATTCGAAGATCGCCGGTGACGATGCGAGAAGCTGCCGGGCGGCTTTGGCCGCCGGGAGAGTGTCGGAGCCGTCGCTGGAAGTTAGGGTTGGTTACCTGGTTTTGTATAGCAATATCGCTGATGTTATCACTGACCGTTTGATGACGTCTGGATAGGAAGGCTTTGTAAGAAAGGGTTTTGGTGTACTGGCAGTACGTAGTGTTGAATAAATGAACAAGAATCGTTAATTTTTCAGTCTAAATATGCTTCTTTGTTGTTGTTGTTGCGATTTTTCGTTTCCTTGCCTTTATTTAAGGGAAGAATCTGGATAGAAAATTAGCTGGGATAAATGGTTGGATTCGATTTGGTCCAAATATTTATTTCGGTTGCCCGTTTCATAATTATAATAATGATTTACAAAATTGAAAATCAAACTGTGTCACATTATTTTGGATTCCACTTGGTAAAGATGTCCCTCAATATGCACTAAATGAGAATACACCCTTAATTTTCCATATATATAAGGAAAGTGAATTGTACGTATTGTTACAAAATTATACAATCCTAAGCAAAAAAATTCATTGCATATGAGCCGAATTTTACCATCGGACGAGAAGTGAAAAAGAAACACACGGTCTTGAGCTAAGCCACATCCATGAGTTTGTGTGCCCAAGCAATTGGGTACATTTGGTTGTTGCTATCCTTACCAACAGTCATAATAAGCATGCCTTTAATTTCCCCCTTCAGAAAACACCCGTTCAATCCGAACATTGGACGACATGCTTCAAGAAAACCATCCCTTAATGCAGAGAATCCTATGTACATTCTTTGGAAGTACACCTTGTCTTGTGTAGTGTGCGGTTCAACTCCAAGAATGAAGTTCCCTCTAGGATCTCGCTTTATCAACTCTCCCAAGTAAGACCTCACCATGTGATAATCTTCCAAAAATGAACCACTCAACGTTTTGATAGCACAGATCTTTGCTCTATAGCAGGTTCTTCTAGCCACTTCTATATTGTGCTTTAACTTTACCTCTGCAATGATTTGAGTTGGCGCCCACTCGGGATTTGTTTATGCCACGTAACCCGACACTCTCGGTGGATGATGCGCCCCTCCTCCTCCTGATGCGTTCCTACCTCGCGCCTCGCTCCTGCACACGAAGGCACCCACCGAACCCCTTACTTGGGGCTCGTTAGCACTCCGACGCCCAAGTTAGAACAGTCTTTCTAGAGAGAGAAGTGGAGTGTAGTTTTTAGATAGAAGTTCTAACCCGAGTAAATGAGCTCCACCAACTTCACTATTTATACCCAGGGTAGGGCCGACCACTGCCCCCAAGTCCGCCCCACGTCATCATCTCATTAAATGCACTGTACCTTACTCCTGCCATGCGCCCCGACATTCTGACATCGGGTCTTGACACCAAGGCGCATGGCCCCACGTTCTGTCACCTCCGTACGCTCCCGGCCGTTGCCACTTTTGTCGTCATGCGCTTTACGTCATGCCCGGACCCACTGCCTAGTTTACAGCCTCAGGCCCATTTTGGGCTGTGCTTTCAACTTTTCAGGCCCGCACTTTAGGCCCACTTAAACTTTCTGGGCTCCACTCTCGGGCTCTTGTATGCCCCCAACAGGATTAATTCTGAATCTCTCGAGCATATCCTTTGCAATCCAGTGGGCAGTTACTTGGTTGACATGCAGTTGTCTTGCACAAGAATGTGGCAGCCCTGTTTTCCTCACCATGAAGCTCTGATTACGCCTGAACCAGCTAGCATATACCTTCCATTTGCCGTTCTTGTCCTTGCATTTGGCCTCTCTTCTTGATTTCTCAACCCTAACCCATCTCAACCCGGCCCCAACAGCTATAGAGTGACGGACCACAGCTACAGAGGATTCGTCCTCCTAAAAAACATCAAGTTGTCCGACCTCCTCTCCATGGTATCAATACGTGCATTCACCTTCCTTTTCTTACTCTCCCCATAGGCTCTCAAATTTTCCATTGCTTCATGGTACTCGTCATCAGATGTGTCTGCATCTTCTGAATCGTAAACATGGTATATATCTCGAGCAACAGATTCCTCGACACCATTATGTGCAGCGAAGGAAGCATCTGGATTCTCATGAACAGCGTCTGGATCATACTCTCCAAAAGCCTCATCCCATGAATCAGCCATCTGTAAATACCTTTAATCAGTTTTTTAATCACCATTATCCCCATCAAAAGCTTAAGGTAACCATTCTTTAATCACTAACTAACAAACAACTCGAAAACAACAACGGTTTACATTATTCAATTCTAGGGTTTTTGCAACCAAAGGTAATAACAATTCTATCCAGAAGATTCAGCTACTCAACGTCAGATTCAGGGGCAAATCGGTGAGGAATTCAATCGAGTGGTCCCCTTGTTCTTTCTGTCTTTACACCTCGTTACCAACCAAAAAAGGAAGAGAAAGACACTTCTATAAGAACTTTCCAGCCAAAATCAACACCCACAACTACCAATTCAAAAGCGAGACTCGCCAGTGGCTATAGACGAGGGTGCTCAGAAATCCCCCACGTTTCCTCACGTTTCCAGGGTTCGATTTTGAGGTCTTCAATGGAAAGGAAGCTTGGGAGGAGTCAGCCTAAGCTCATTGCGAATTGTTTAAGTCACCAAAATCGGTGTTGGTCTTAGTCGAGGAAGGTGGGCGAGAAGGGTAGATCGATGACGGGAGGTGAATTGGGACTAGAAGAGGGGGGTAGATCGATGAAGGATGGAGGCAAATCAGGGGATACGACGACTGCCGTTGGAGACAGATCGATCGTCGGCGATGGAAGATCGTTCTCTGTCGCCTTCGTCCTCCTCCGCAGGAGAAGGGTTAGGGGGTTCGTCGAGCAAAAAAAGAAGGGTAGAAAGCTAGGTCGAACGAGGGGAGAGGTCTAGGGGTGGGCATCCGGTTCGGTAAACCCGAACCGAACTGAGCCGAATTGATCTCAAGCCAAACCGAATTAGTGTTATTCATTTCGGAAATCGGAAAGGGAAAAGGGTTATTTCGGAAAACAGGGTTGCCACAACCGAACCCGAATTCTAAACGCCGAACTGAGAAATCAAATTTTGCTATAATACACTCCCAAATCCCCCACATGCTTCATCCCAACAAACTCTACAGGCTACATCCCAAAAGCCCAAACACTTAAACAACCCTATCCCCCAAAACCCTAAGCCCACCCTTTGTTTCTTTACTCTTTTGGCACTCGTCTCTTAGACTCCCACCCCCACTATCTCACACATAGCAGCCACCAAAGCGCCAACCCTGCAAAATCAAAGATTGGGGAAAAATAAACTGATACTTGATTAGAGATTTGATGAACCCTGACCCTTTTGATAGGGATCTTCCTTTAGTCGGTAACTTTTCTAGCGAAATCATATCTTTAAAGTAGGCATGCAACCCAAAAAAAAACTTACCTTTGACTTTCCTCAAAGTCGGTGTCGTCGTATGGGATGAAGGGGTCTGGCAGAGTGCTCGTCGATAGTGGGGAAGCTGGTTTTCAGGCGGTGGAAGGAGATCAAATCCGGCCATCGGGGTTGGTTTTGCTGCCGATTCTTGATTTTAGAAGGGCGAGAACGGCATGCAAGCAGCGGGAGTGAAAGGAATGCGGTGGGAGAGGCCGACCCGACGAGGCGACGATGAGGAGAGGAGCGCGACCTCGGAGGCGGAAGAACTGAGCACGACGTGACGTCGAATGGAAGAAGAAAGGACTCGACGGGGCATCCATCGGTGACTGATAGAGCCGATTCTCTGATGTTGCGCGGTAGAGGGAAGTAGAAGAAAGAGGAGGAAGAAAAATAAATTAGATTTAATGGGCTGAATTTTGTTAGCGAGATGAAGAAATAGAGAGAGCGGGGGCGAATATCGGATTGTCGGGTTGCCATTCCGAACCGAGTAATATAATTCGGTTCGGGATCAGTTTGAACTTTGACAGACATATGGGTATCGGTATTCATCTTTTTGGTTTGGTTTGAACCGAACCGACCGAATGCCCACCCCTGGTGAGGTAAATGAGGGGGTTTGAAATTTTTATTGTTTATTTTTTAAATTAAAGGGTTAATATTTTCGTATGGCTGAACTTTGACCAAAATAAACATCCTGGCCAATCTTTTCGATCTATAACATCCTGGCCCGAACTATACACCAAAATAAACAATTTGGCCAGATCCGATTTTTGACCGTTAACTTGGACGGTCAAACACGTTGACCGTTAGTCAAAGCGCCATGTCACTGCCAAGTCAGCATAAAATATTTAAAATAATTCACAATTTCCACACATTCCCTAATTTTAAATTATTATAAATTAAAAAAATCATCTAATACCTTAGTTAAACCAAAAATAAAAAACGAAAAAAATTAAATATTTATCAGATCTTCTGACTTGGCAGTGACGTGACAGTGACGTGGCGCGTTGACCGTTAGTCAACGCGTTTGACCGTCCAAGTTAACGGTCAAACATCGTGTTTGGCTAAATTGTTTATTTTGGTGTATAGTTCGGGCCAGGATGTTATAGATCGAAAAGATTGGCCAGGATGTTTATTTTGGTCAAAGTTCAGGCCATACGAAAATATTAACCCTAAATTAAATTAATCAGCAATCCACGTGGATAATTACAGAGGAATTGGGAAATAAGCGTTCGCCACGTATGCACCACCGTTTGTCCAGTCAGACTTAACGTTAACACCGTTAAAGAATGTGACGGAATTGGATATGAGTGGTATTTCTGGAAATTTGGATATTATTGGCACAACCGTGAAAGTTTTGGATATACAAGTGTATTTAACCAAATAATTATTATTGGTGAGTCTATATTCATTCTTCCAACCGAGCTTCCTTTATATCCTCTCCAATAAGTCTCGTGCCTTTCGCTCCATAATCTATTCTCTACCGTAGATTTGACTCCTTTAGAGTCGAATGTATTTTGGAACCTCTCCTTCGTTGTCCATGCTCATATCACGTCTTATTAAGCATAGTCCAGGAGCCATATATCCCTACGATAGTGCACTACGACCCCAACAACAGTGCACTACGATACTTGTAAAATAATACAATGTTTGAGAAACCGTACCCTACCGCCAGGTCAGATTGGAAATGTCGGGTACCGGATGCCGATGTAGGCAATTTTGATTATATGAAATGGTTAAACCACGGTTAAACCACTATTTAGAACAAAATACCGTACCACTCACTTTTCTTATACAACCTCCGATACAGTTTCATATTCTTAAAATGTAAATGATACAAGTCAATTAAAGAAAATAGAGAACTAGAAAAACATCATTTAATTTTTGTCATCGTATTAATCCAACGACCGAAAATCAATGAAGCAGTAGTCAGTAACCCCAAATATGCGTTATGTGATGGCTACTGGAGCAGGGACGTAGAAACATATTTGCAGAGAGGGGAATAACGCTGCTCATATTATAGCGCATGCAATGACAGGTTGGACCGACCACCTATTTATCTTGTTAGTCAGTTGCAGTAGGACAATGTAACCGCTTTAACCGATTAATGAAAGTTTACCCAGATTTCTACATATATAAAAAAATAATAACCCCAAACATGCTCCACAAAGTCGAATATGGTTCATTTAGATATCCACAAAAGTGGAAAAAATTTCTGAGAGTGATGAGTTATTTTGCAATCTCGCGAGCATAGTTGTGCTTAAAGAGAAAAATAACACAGCTTAATCTATTTCTGATTATTTGAATACAACGGATAATGAGCCAATGATGATAACAAATTGGTCCGGTTTTGGACCCGTAGCTGTATGGCAACAAAAACACGTTTCAAAGCTCGGAATAAATTAGTACGTTGATTAGCAAAACTAAGTTAATTAAGTCAGATACCAGGACCCCAATCTACTTCCAAGCTAAGTACGTTGATTAGCAAAACCATCTACTTCTAACTCAAGGCATCATATCTCCCAGGGTCCAAGTCAAAAAGCTCCGCCCAACTTGTCAAGTACTTCATCTACGGTCAAGAGTCTCTTCTCTACTTCACAATCCCAACGTAGACTTCAAAAGCTTCCAACTTGTATTGAACTGAACAAGATTCTCCTCGGCAACCAACCGATTCTCAGAAGCCCGCTTCCGTTTGTTGCTTTGCTCCTTGGCCTCTTCCAATTCCTTGCAAGCTCTCTCCCTCGTCTTCCTCAATGCACCGACGGTGGTCTTCGTCTGATCCTCAACCCTGATCTTACGAGCAATCAATTGCTGGATTTCAGCATCAAGCTTCTTTCCTTCTTCCCCAAGTCGGAAAAATTCGCCCTCCAAGCAGCTCAACTGCTTCTGCCTGTGAACAAGCCTCGCTTCCATGTCCTCATTCCTCTGTGCCACAGAAGCTTCAGTGGCATGGGAAGTTTCGATGACATGCATGGAGCCAGATACGCCGCGTTTGAGTTCCAAAATTAAGCCCTTCACAGTGGTCTCATCACTTGGATCAGCAAATAGGAGAGCAGTCTCCTCGAGATCTTTGAACGAATCGGTTCAGTGGATCTCTACGAGCGGCATGTTCAAGTAGGCAATCATTTTTTCTCGTTGCTGTTGCACTAGTGAGGCAGAAGAATCGTTGACTGCAGCGCATTTCATATTGCTGGTCGCGGCTGAAAGTTCTGCTCTCAAGTTTCTTGAAGCTAATAGCAAACTTGTTAATGAGCGGGGCTGGGAGCTCTGATCATTAATTTCAGTAATATTAACATGCCCGGCGAGCTGAAGAAATGGGAGAAGCCACCAACCTGAAGTTAGTAGTTTCAAGATTGCTAGCCGGCTGGGTCACTTCCCCTGATTATACTCCCATTCGGAAGGGTTTCAAAAGTGTTGAGTATCATTTACCTGACTCGGTAATGGAGTAGCTGCAGGCCCTTCAGTAGCTGAATCCAAAACCATAGCTGCTGGTTGTTCAACAGCTTCACTTCTCTGTTCTGGAAGGCAATCTTCCATTGGTAGGTTGTTGGCACCATCAGGCTGATCAGTAGGCTGCTCCTGCAAGCAAAGCATGATTAGTGCAACACCAAGATCCGGTTAACTCTAAATTTAAGTTACACTTGGTCCACTCCTACGCAATTTGCTTGATCAATCCACAGGTGCCAGCCATATATAATCCCTGAGATGCAGTTATGGACCAAATTTTGGCTCATTTTATTAGTTTCTCTTGAGTCGCAAGTCATGATTCTTAGTAGTTTTTTTTTTTTTTAATTTACAGTATTTTAAATAGGAAAGTATTCTATTTATAGAAAGGAAATAGATTTCGTTGTTGCATAATAAGTATATAATAAAGTTTTTGTACAGATATTGGTAAACTAGATTAGAGTGAATTATTGAGTCTTTTGACCTTACTCTTGAGTGAAACTAAAGCGAAATCTTGCTCCTAAACTACATATATTCAACAAGCATATATGCACATACACCACACCCTTTTTCAGAGTCCCGCAGCAAGAAATGGTATATTCTGCAAAAATAAAATCCTTTATCCAAATTGCTATATTGGATGGTGTACATCAAAGATTTGGCCTTGCAAATATGACATTAACCATATCGTACCTGCTAACTAATAATTAAGAAAGCATGCAGTAACTTTGTGTTCAGCAATAATCTTAATGGTACCTCTTGACCTGATAAAGTGGTAGCCTGAAGCCTTTCAGGATCCTGATGAGCTCCACAATCAATTCTGCGTCCGGAGGAGAGCCTCTCATTCATTGGTTCCGCGATGGATCCAGCTATGACGCCATTAGGTTGTTGATGGTGATCAGCAGGTGCATCAGAATTCATGTCCGTTTCTTCAGCTGTGTCAGAATCCGATGCTTCTTCTTCTTCTTCTTGGTGATCAGCAGGTGCATCAGAATTCATGTCCGTTTCTTCAGATGTGTCAGAATCCGATGCTTCTTCCTCTTCTTCTTGGTGATCAGCAGGTGCATCAGAATTCATGTTCGTTTCTTCAGATGTGTCAGAATCTGATGCTTCTTCCTCTTCTTCTTGGTGATCAGCAGATGCTTCAGAATTAATGTCCGTTTCTTCAGTTGTATCAGAATCCGCTGCTGCTGCTGCAATTGCTGCTGCTCCTGCCTGATGATGAGTTCGAGGTGTGTCTTCCTCCTGGGTTCTATCCTCAAAATCAGACAACCATGTCGATTCTTCCTGCAGCAAAACATGTCCCTACATGTACTAACTTATTAATCAACTAATTTAAAAGCATATATATTCCAACTTGTGCTGTGAGGGAAAAGATTGCCAGGAGTGAGTCCTTACTTTAGAAACATGAGCTCGAATTAATGGTGCCTCAGAACCAATGTCCGTTTCTTCAGTTGTATCAGAATCCGCTGCTGCTGCTATTGCTGCTGCTCCTGCCTGATGATGAGTTCTAGGCGTGTATTCCTCCCGGGTTCTATCATCAAGATCAGACAACCATGTCGATTCTTGCTGCAGCAAAGCATGTCCGTGCAAAACTAACTTATTAATCGACGAATTTAAACGCATATACATTCTAACTTGTGCTGTGGTGAGAAAAATAACGCAGTGGCTGGGGTGACTGACTCATTACTTTAACTGTAGAAACATGAGCTCGAATAAGGATATCATCATTCGCAAGGAACCCTTTCAGGGGCTTGAGAATATCTCCCAGTCGAATCAAAGATTTGAATCCCCAGCCTTTCCCACCTACTCTAAAATGGCGTTTCCCACCTGTGGGACGTGAGTTAACTATAAGTCAAATTATGATTAAGCAAGAAACACCACAAACTGATGAAATAAACTATCCAACCTTCGATTAATGATGATTTGGCTCCCCACAATCGGTTGACGACGATGAAGCTGTAATCGGCGAAAATGTCTCGACAACCGTAGTCCCTTGCTCCCTTATCGGAACAACAACGCAGAAATAGAGAGAGATAATCTTCACCGCAAACGTTCTTTAACTTGGCAACAATGATCCTGTGGTCAGAACCAGAACAGGGGGAAGAACTATATATGAATATACCACTAACTCCTCGTAAACCCTAAAAATTAAAGATAACCTGACAGCCGGCTCGCTCGGCCAACAAATCCATACCATTCGCAATCGCCGGCGACGAATCTCTCAGACTTGAGGGTTCCTTCTTCCCACTTGGTGATCTCCAGAATCTGCCATTGCACTTTCTTAGTCTCCATCACAATGCTGCCGCCTGCCGGTTCTGCTAGCTGAATCTAGCTTTGGGGAGAACCGTTCTGGAAGAATAGAAGGGAGGAGGAGCGGAAAATGGAACGTGGTGGTGCAACAGTGAGCAAAAGATCAGCTGGAAGGGGGAGAAAGACGGGTGACTGTTCAACTTTCGGAAAAAATCCCAGAATACGCTAGTTATTAAAAAAAATTCCCTAAATACAGTACTTATAAAACTAATTCCCAAAATACAGCAGTTTCAACATCACTGTCTTTGTCTAAGACAGTGATGTTGATCACCGCTTTTGTCCAAAGCAGTGAAGCAGCGGGGTACGCATCACCGCCTTGGACAAAAGCGGGGAATGCATCATCGCTGTGGTCAAAAGCGGTGATACGTTCCCCGCTTTTGTCCAAGGCGGGGATTGTATCCCCGCTTTTGACAAAAGCGGGGAACGTATCCCCGCTTTGGACATCAACAGTGAAGCCATCACCGCTGTTGTCCACAGCAGTGATTGCCCCCACGTTTTACACAGCCCTGGTAGGTGGACAGGTAGGTAACAGCTACCTAGCCATCACCGCTGTTGACTAAGGCGATGAAGGTTCACCGCCTTTGTCCAAAGCGGTGATTGCCTCCAATTTTTCCTATAAAAAGCCACGCCCCCTCTTCCCTCCTGCTGCCAAACACTCCTGCTGCCAAACAGAAAATTAGTACCAAAATTATCGTTTTCGCAGCTGGTTCCTCCGTAGTTTACTGCTCAAGAAACTCGTCGGGATTCGGTATGTTAGAATTATGTATTGTTTACATTTTGATTATGTGCTAGAATTAGGTATGTTAGAATTATATATTTAGATTAATGATATATGTTAGTTAGTTAGTACTGAATTTAGATTAATTTGTTTAGTTATCATGATAGATCGGGATTGAGTATGTTATAAGTATGTATTTTTTACATGTTGATGTGTTAGTAATTATACTGTTTGTATTTAGTGAATTGCGGTTATTGGAAAATATGTTATGATATTATTTAGTTTAATTATGATATGATAGATGTTAGTTAGCTAGTTATGAATTTAGATGAATTTGTTTAGTTTTCTCATAATAGATAAATTAGTTGCATTTTATTATCGCTTTGGATGATATTGTTTTTGTATCCATAATGTACTAATTATATACTATACTTAATTATTATAAATTGCAGACATGGGTAAATTTAAGAAGTTTCGGCTTATTATTTATTGGAATGGTCGGGTGACAAACTCGAACATTGGGATCGACTATGAAGATGGCGAATCCAGTTCGCTTACAATTGAGTCGAGATTCTCGTGGCAAGAACTCCATGACAGGTGTGCAGAAAGGACTTGTACGGGCGGGCAAATGAGAGTTCGTCAAATTACTTACCGGTATCCCAACATGAGTGCTGACGGAGTCATGTACGAAAGAGTTGACATAAATGACGATGACGACGCGAACATGATGACACAGTTCATATCTGAGAACGGGGTGCGGCTTGCAGAGGTGTATGTCGAGACCGAGCTGGTCGGTGAAACTCATTCTCACCAGTATTCTTATGATGATGGTTTTGCAGGAGGGTATGGCTGGGGTGGTAGTTCAAGTAACTACGGAGCAGGTTCTTCTGCCGGAGGGTATGGTTGGGGAGGTACTTCAAGCAACTACGGAGGAGGTAGTTCTGAAGGAGCTGTTGGGTGGGAAGAATACCTGCCACATGGTGGTGAGACTGCCGTCGATATCGTTCAGCCCGACGGTGATCAATGGCCTGCTTGGGGTCCAGAGTGGGGTGACATTGAAAACACCCTTCGAACTGGGCGTACTTCGCATGACCAAGAAGGCGATGCTGGTTATGCTGCTAACGATGACCCTCCTTCGCCGAGCTATCCATTCGCCTCCAGTGACGATGAAAGTGAGGAAGATTTGAGATCAGTCAGTGAGGAGGAAGATGCGGACGATAACGACGATATCGATGACAGTGAGGTGGCATTCCGCCAGGCACCAACGCCTTACTACACAGAGGTTCCTGATCAATTTTTATATGGTCAGAACGATGCCCCTGACTATCGGCCCATGCCTGTGTATAATCCGACTGCTAATTTGGAAGTGGGTATGGCGTTCACTTCAAAAGCCGATGTGCAAGACGCTTTTAGCGAAGAAGCCATGCGGCGTAATTTCGAATGGAAGGTAAAATATTCTGACAAGGGACAACTGCATGTCATTTGTAAGAATGCTGGAGAGGGTTGTATGTGGCAACTTCGTGCTGCATATATGAAGAGAAAGGGGTTCTGGGTCATGCGGACAGCAGAGAACAACCACAGTTGCTCCTCAACCATACTTTCACAGGATCACCGGCAACTGAAAGCAAAAAAAGTGGCAAGAACCATTAAGCACCTTATCGAGGCACAACCAGATATCAAGATAAAAGCTATCATGGCGGAGGTGAAGGATCGACACTCCTACACCATAAGGTATAAGAAGGCGTGGCATGGGAAGCAGAAGGCCATGGCTGATGTCTACGGTGATTGGGATGACTCGTATGCTTTACTCCCCAGACTAATGTCCGCAATGGAGGAGTCCAACCCTGGGACGGTTTTCGTGCCTTGGTACAACAACGTAGAAACTGAAGATCAAGTTCGAGTACAGAACGAGTTGATGTTTCATCGTCTGTTCTGGACATTCAAGCCATGCATTGACGGGTTTCCCTTCTGCATGCCAGTGATTCAGGTATATTACGGACTCAAAATATTGTACTACTTCATTACTTTACTAATTTCAATTTTTACTAACTCAGTATTCATTTTAACAGGTTGATGGAACTTTCCTTACTGGGAAGTATAAAGGAACTCTTCTTATTGCCACTGGGGTTGATGGAAATTTAAGTATTTTTCCCTTAGCATTTGCATTAGTTGAAGGGGAGAACAACCTAAGTTGGGCATGGTTCTTTGACCAGCTACACGCCCACGTCACACAAAGAATGGGTATTACAATTATATCGGATCGACATGCCGGGATTAAACACGCCGTCCGTGGTTTCCCGGACGAATGGGGATGGACATGGCGTTGGTGTATTCGTCACTTCCTAGCCAATTTCCAACACAAATTTGGCAAGAAGAAAGACATCAGAGATCAATTATGGAGTGCAGGTAATAATGTAATTCAGTGCTTGTTCAAGGTTTATTGTTCAAATGACAATTCTTATGGATTAATTATTAATTCTCCGGTCTTGTAGCGGTTGCACATCAACCAAAAAAGTACGAGCAGAAGATGAAGACGATCCGTCAAATACACCGGGCGGGAGCAGTATGGGCAGAAGGTCAAGATCTGCACATGTGGACATTTCACATGGACAACGGGGCTAGATTCGGAATTGCAACTACCAACCATGGGGAGAGCATAAATGGAGTCTACAAGGGCATTAGGGCAATGCCTGTATCTGTCCTAGTGGAGATGACATACTGGAAGGTAAACGAGTGGTTTGTGAAGAGACGGGATGCTGCTATAGGGAGGGAGCGTGCTGGTCATTCAATAGCTAAGCATATATTTGACGGCATGCAGAAGATCGAAGAGAAATCAAGTAAGCACAGAGTTGTTCTGTTCAACCGCAATGAGGGTATTTTTGCTGTGCAAACAGGTATCTGGGGTGGAGGAAGACGTGGGCATAATCGTCAATCCGTAACTCTACACGTAGAAACTCGCACCGGAGAGTGTACATGCCAAAAGTATCAAAACAGAAGAGTACCTTGTTCACATGCAATGGCAGTAGCTAAGTCGATAACCCTCAGCGCTTACAGTTTGGTTAGTCCTTACTACACGGAACAGGCGATCAGGAACTCCTACTCGTCAAGTTTTAGCCCCCTGCCGGATGAAGCTTATTGGCCTGTAGACAATGGGAAGTTGATTATCCCACCGTTACACTTAAAGCGCACCAAAGGTCGTCCTAGGACCGAAAGGATTCACAATGAAATGGACCAATCACAACGTGCCCGACGGGGTCCAAAGCGTTGCTCAAAGTGCAGACAACCGGGTCATGACAAGAGGCGTTGCCCAGGTCCACCTCTAGAGCAAGATTCGGCGCCAATTCCGAACCTACCTTGATGTTGTTGTTGTTCACTTCCTTGTTTTAATCTTGTTGAGTAGTTTTCGTTGTTGTGATGTTTAATTTGGACTTCTTGTTTTAATCTTGTTGAGTGATTGTAATAAAGGGCGTTTGTTGTTCATTTTGGTACAACATGGGGGTAAAAACCAACAAAATTTAGCCGACAGATAGTTAATGGAAAACAACACAATCCGAAACCAAATTTAGAAACATAGATAGTTCATGGAAAACAACACAAGCCCCAAACCAAATTTAGACGACATGGATAGTTCATGGAAAACAAAAAAAGATGGAACTAAATTAGAACGACATAGATAGTTCACTGGTTGTCTTCATTTCCCTCCACTTCCCCTTCTCTTCCTCTTCCTCTTCCTCCACGACCTCCTCGGCCCCTTCTTCCGCCCTCTCTACCTCCTCCTCCTTCTTCACGAGCCCGCTGGACAACTGCGCGCGGATTCCTCTTAACCCGACCACCCACCGGAGTGTAGACAGGTGGTGGGGGTGGAGGTTGCTGAGTTGGACCAGAAGTGTGGTAGAAAGTCGATGATGTATGTTGCTGTTGCGGGGTCTGATACTGAGTAGTTTGTTGCTGATGGTGGAACTGAGGGGTGGCTTGGGTGAACATGTCATGCTCCATCGTCGGGGCATAGCTTGACGACCCTCCGGTTCCCTCAGTACTAGTAGCCCACTCACAATGTGGCCATGGTTGAGGAAGTTGAGTTTGCTGAGACGGACGAAGCTCATCAATGTGTTCTCTCACCCTTCTTCTGCTCCTCCGTGGGGGCTCTTCTGGGGGCACAATCCTCTCATCAGCACGGAATGAAGGTCGGGCCGGAGCAGGCACTGGAGGGTATAATATGACATCCCTCCTTTGCTCTCTGGTACAACAGAGCAAGTTGTTGAAAAGCCTGCGCAAAAAAGATGTCTTCCGCTCATCCATGGTGGGTGCACTCTCGACGGTGTGCTTCGCATGCTCCAAACCGTCAACCTAATAAATTGTTTTACAAAATTAACTAATAGTAAATCTAATAATGATTTCTATCATCTAATATAGGCATGTAATCATACTACAAAAATTAACTAAAATTAACTCTAATAATGTTAATTAACATTCTAGCAAATATAGGCATGTAATTATACTACAAAAATTAACTAACATTAAATCTAATAATGTTAATTAACATTCTAGCAAATATAGGCATGTAATTATACTACAAAAATTAACTAAAATAGGCCAAAATGGAATTCACTTACCACTGCGCCCCAAACAGCACCTTGCTTTGACACCCATCTTAGCGTGAAGTGCCGATACCACCGCATGTAGCCATCGTGGTACCCCATTGGCCTTGTCTCCGGCGCCCCTTGGACCACCCACTGATTTCTATTCTCCCATATGTTGATGTAGAATTCATGTTTGCGGGTCCAATCCTTTTTGTTGTAGCGTAGGTCAATGGCGTGGAGCTCCCTGAACCCTTGAGGTGGGGATGCTGGAATTGGTTGCTCCAATCGATATTGCCTCAAAGATCGATCGGGCAGGTGCCACTCCACCATGTGCCAGCAGATTAAGGGCACCTTGCACAACCATGTCTCTTGATCCTCGGGATGTCTAAGACGATGCAACTCAACCACTTCATTTGGATATGGATCCCATACCGCCTACAATCATTACAATTCACGTAATTAGTAAAAATTATATCCACTCCACCTAATAAATTTAAAATCATGACATTCAATATTTTTACCTGGTTCCACCAAGGCTTATCAAATTCAGCACGATAAAACAGTAAAGAGTGCTCGGCCTGGTGGTCGTTAGTATTTGCTCCGATCCACCTAATTAAGCAAAAGTACATATATAAGCAATTTTTAAATTAGCTAAATACGATTTGGTTAGAATAAATCCAAATTCACTTACTTGGAAGATATCTAAATTCACTAAAATACTAGAATTGCAGACCTAAAATGTCTCTAAATTCGCTTAGTTGGAAGATAGCTAAGTTCACTAAAATACTATAATTGCATACTTAAAATTGCATACTAAGTTCACTAAGTTCACTAAAATCTAAATTCACCTAACTAGCTACCATTGCATATCTAAAATAAATTCAACTTAAATTGAACTTACTTGAAACCATATGGGGGATTTGCTACAAATCGTAGCTCATCATCTGGCAACCAGAATTCCCGAGGGTCTTGAGGTGCGAGAAACGGAAGATGCTCCCATGCCCAGAGTTGAAGTATGAACATCGCACCACCAGCTTGTTTCGCTCCCAACCTCGAGCAAGTACACAACTCTCGGTAGATTCCAGCCAAGACGGCCGACCCCCAACTTTTTCTCCCGATCTCGTCCCAGTCACCGAGGAGCATAGGGAACCACATGCCTTGTATCCACTTATTTGACTTGTCGGGGAACAGAAACCCACCAACCAAGGCAATTAGGTATACACGTGCATACCGCTCCACCTGATCTTCAGGAGTATCCAGGCCTATATTAACCTCCAATTGGATGTGGTCAACAAGCCACGGGATCGATACTTGCCCCGCATTCAGTGGTGGATGCCCAACCCCTTCGACGGGCGTGGTGGTCGGCATGTTGAACCCCAGACGTTCCTGAATCAATGGCCCCCAACCATCTTCTGGTTTTCTCGAGCTGTCGATGATGGCATCTCCGGTGATCGGGAGCCCGGTGAGGATGGCAACATCTTTGAGGGTGATCGTCATTTCACCCTCGGGAAAGTGGAAGGTATGCAGCTCAGGGCGCCATCGCTCTGCCATTGCCGTCAGCAGATCGTTGTCAATATCTAGCCTCATAAAGTGCCTCAAATTGTGCAATCCCGCCCTCTCTAGATAGGGATGCAGTCGAGGATGCCAACGGGGCAATCGACATGTACCTCGATGACTGATGGGAATAAGTGATTCCTACAAAACAAAAAACACAATATTGTCAGTCAATAGAAAGCAAAATAAAAACTTAGAAAGCAAAATAAAAACTTTAAAACTATTGAAATAATTGTAGTGTATCTACCGGATTATTGTTCCAAATTGAACGAGAGCGATGTTGATCTTGCCCGGTTAAATACCTTCGATCCCTTGGGCCAGGATCGATATACAATCTAGGGTCGTATATCTCAGCACCCATCTATAAAAAAATATGAAATCAAATCAATTTAAATTTTAGCACCCATGTAAAAAAAAATGCACAAAAGAATTAAATAAATTTACGTACTCTCAAAGCCTCTTCGTCCATTTTTTGCCGAAAAGCTAGCGAGAGTATCGACAAAACAACAAAACAAAAACTCTAGTAATTCTTTCTGATGCGGAAGATCGGACTTAGCCGCAACCACAGAGCATACTTAGAACGAAACTAGAGTGAAAAATGGAGGGAGAAAGAAGTATGAAGTGGTGGTGTGGTTTGGAATGAGAGGGGGGATGGGTATTTATAGGGTTTGGGGCTGGGAAAAAACCTGGCCAGTTATCACCGCCCCAAACAAACACAGCGCCATCACCGCCTTTGTTGGACGCGGTGATGTGCAGGGATCGCTGACGTGGCCTCTCCTGATGCGTCGGATTGTGGAGAAAAACCACAATCCGCGCATAACTGCATCCGACGGCAGCGGTGAAGGCGCGGGGTGGGGGGCGGATCGCTGACGTGGAAAGCGGGGCTATCACCGCTTTGGTCTTCAGCGGTGAAGTGCCCGCGCGCGTCCACGTCAGCGATCCGCGCCCCTTCACCGCTGTTGGATCCAACGGTGAAGGCTTCACTGCCTGCCACATCAACGGTGATGCCATCACTGTCATCCTTGACAGCGATGATGGCATCACTGCTTTGGTTTAAAGCGGTGATAACATCACTGCTTTAGTCTAAAGCGGTGATGTATCATCGTTTTAGACCAAAACGGTGATCAACATCACTGTCTTAGACAAAGACAGTGATGTTGAAACTGCTGTATTTTGGGAATTAGTTTTATAAGTACTGTATTTTGGTAATTTTTTTTAATAATTGGTATATTCTGGGATTTTTTCCTCAACTTTCCTACTGACGGGACCTGGGTAAGAGTTAGGGGTCGTTTGCTTCATGGATTTAAAAATGAGGGTTTTGTAATTTAAAAACCCAAGGATTTATCAAGGATTTGAGGCATCATGGATTTGTAACAATCCTTTGTTTGTTGGGATGTTTTTATCATGGATTTAAAGGTGTGGGATTTACTACTTAAAGTCAAAAATTACATTATTGTCCTTTTCTATACGTTTGACATGTTTATGATATGTACACAAAACAAGGACAAAACTTCAAAATTACCCTTACTATCATTTTCTATATGTTGGCACATGGACAATAATAATAAACGATAAAATTCCGTTTTAACTTTTAACGTAACATAATCAATTACCAATTCTTTGTCCTCCTTTTCAAAAGTGACATATAACAACATATATTAGAATCGGGAGAACAAAGAATTACACGTTCCATGAAAAGGTCAAAGAAAACTAGAACACAAGAAATGATATAAAAAATCTAACTCATGTTTGCACATTAATTGAACGTTTATATTATTCATTTATTGTTAATTATAATGTATAATAGTTAAATTTGAGGGTAACCTTGAAATATTAAAAGTGCATGAGGGTATATGGGTAAAATCTCATCAAGGATTTATGCCATATTCCAAATCCCACATCAACATGTGGGATTTATAAGTCCGTGGGGTCCACGGATTTGGACCCTTAAAATCCATGGGCCCCACGGATTTGGTCTCCAAAAAAGGTGCAAGCAAACAACGGATTGTACCTAAATCCTTGATAGTTGGTTTTTTGGTACCAAATCCATGTACCAAATCCTTGAAGCAAACGACCCCTTAATTAGGGCGACGGTTTATATTTAATATTAGTTAGGGATCTGTAATCTGTTACACTGATTTTTTTTTAATTTATCTCGTATCAGGCTTCATTTTTCAAATGGTTAGTAGTCGGTTTGGCCCGAAATTTAGTGAAAGTGTCCGTTTTGTTCCGAATTTTTCAATAAGATATTTATTGTCAATTTTTCAAATCAATGGATAGATTTGGCTCTAAGTTTGAGTTGACCATTAAAATTGACGGTCAAACATTTATTTAATCCATGACTCAGCATTTAGTGTGATGTGTCTTCCACCTCATTTATAAAAAAAAAAGCTCATGCCAACCAGAATATTTTTTACACTCCTAAATTTATTAATTATTATATCGATGTTAGCAGAAGCGAATTAAACAGTAACGAAAATAAGAAACGAAGATAGATTTGTGTGGTTTCCTTGATCGTTGTGATTAAGACTAGTCCACGGGCAAGATCGATACTTCTCTTATTGTGTTGGTCGGCCAAGACTTCTCAAAGTACATATATATACACGTCCAGGGACAACTCCTTCACTAACCCTAGCCGAGAAACCCTAATAGCATGGCCCAATCATCATTAAGCATGACCATGCATTTACGTGGGCCTTTGGCCCTTTTTACAATGACCGAACTATCTCAACAACCTCCCCCAAATTGATGGGGAGACCTCATCATCAATTTGCGAGAGAGAAAAGAATGACGACCGGCAGTAAAGGTCTTCGTGAATAAATCGGCTGGCTGATCCTCCGAAGCAATGTAGTAGATGAAAATAGTCTCATCCTTGACAAGATCTCGAATATAATGAACATGGACGTCGATGTGTTTAGTGCGATCATGAAGAACTAGATTGGTGGCAATGCGGATCGCACTAGTATTATCAACATACGGCTCCAGCGTTGAAGTACATTGAACACCAAGATCTGCCAAGAGACGCTTCAACCATTCCAGCTTAGAAGTCACGTCCGACATTGCACGTTATTCCGCCTCAGTGGAAGATTTAGAAACGCGGTCTTGTTTCTTGCACCACCCGGTAATAACAGAATTATCAAGACGAATACACCACCCAGTAGTGGAACGACGGGTGTCAATACACCCCGCATAGTCCGAATCAGAGAATGCCTGAAGAACTGTTGACCCAGCAGAAGGAAAAAAATAGACCAACCTCACGAGTGCCCTTAAGATAACGGAGGATCCTATGAACTGCATCCAGGTGAGCTGTCCTCGGTGTACACATGAACTAATTGGCGATTTGCACCGCATATGCAATGTCAGGTCGCGTAGAGGCCAGATAAATCAAACTCCTAACAAGATGTCTATACTGCTTCCCCCCATCAGGTAACAACTTGCTAGTCTCTTTTCCCAACTTGAGGTTGAGCTCCATAGGAATAGAAACAGGTACACAGTCATTGTATCGAGCTGGATCAAGTAAATCATCAATGTATTTGGTCTGATTGAGAAGAATACCTGCCGAAGAACGAGTAACCTCAAGACCCAAATAGTAAGAGAGGGAGCCGAGCTCCTTAAGGTGGAAGGACTCGTGTAGACCCTTTGTAAGAGCAGGAATCCCCGACCTCATCATCACTAAAAATAATCATGCTGTCAACGTACAAGAGAAGAACCACCATACCCCGAGATGTATACTGAGTAAATAGAGAATGATCGTTGCAACTCTGTTGAAATCTCATACCCAAGATCGTCGTCTGAAATTTATCAAACCAGGCCTGAGGCGCTTGTTTCAAACCATATAACGAACGCTGCAGAAGGCAAACCTAATCAGGAGTACCAAGAGGATAGCCAGGCGGACGCTCCATATAGATAGTTTTCTTAAAATCGTCATGCAAAAAAGCGTTCTTCACATCCAGCTGGTAAAGAGGCCAGTGATGCATAGCCACAACAGCTAAGAGAGCTCGAACAGTGAGCATCTTTGCAACAGGGGCGAAAGATTCATCGAAGTCGAAACCAAACTCCTGTGTATATCCCTGCGCAACAACACAAGCCTGATATCGCTTGATAGAACCATCCGGATTGACCTTGATATTGTAAACCCATCGACTGCCAACTACTAAAACCTCAGGAGGAGGACGAGGCACAAGAACCCAAGTATTCTGGTTGTGAAGAGCTGAAAATTCATCATCCATTGCCTTGTCCCAGTGAGGATGCCCTTTCGCCTGGGAGTAGCGAGTGGGGATCACAATAGGATCAACCTGGTAAGATAAATAGTCACGATGAGATGCTGGAGGCTGGCCAAAGTTGGAGCGAGTAGAGCGGCGTGGCGGAGCCGGCGCAAGTGGCGGAGAAGGAGAGCCATCGTCATCATTCGAGAAAGAATCACCAGACGACGAGGGGGCAGGAGAAGGCGGTGGGGTCGAGGGCAGCGGGGGTAATAGGGCAGCATCATCAACCTAATCATCATTCATCAGGGAACGAGGGAAGAGTGAGTGAAGACGCAAACAGAGGGGTGGACTCGGAGGAAGCAGAGTAGAACATCAAGTTTTGAAAGAAAACGACGTTGAAAGCAATCCTAGGACGTCGAAGAGAGGGATCATAGCAAATGTACCCTTTATGAACGTCACTATAGCCTAGGAAGACACAACAAGCGGTTTTCAAAGTTAACTTGGTACGTTCAAAATGAGGAAGAAGAACAAAACAAAGACTCGGAGACGGAAATACGGAGGATGTTTACCAAACAGTTTATAGTAAGGACTGAACTGACTAAGGACATGATTGATCTGGTAGTTAATGAGACGCACAGCGGTAGACACGGTTTCAGACCAGAAGGATGATGGAACATGAGAAGCTAATGGAAGTGCTCGAGTAACTTCGACAACATGACGATTTTTACGTTAAACAAGACCATTTTGTTGGGAAACACCCTGACAGAACTTTTGAGTAAGAATGCCAAGGGATGAATATAGCTCAAGAAGAGGATTCAAGCTAAATTCCCCCTGGGTCGGACATGACAACACGAATAATGCGGCCGAATTGAGTCTGGATTATTTTGAGAAAATCGGTGGCAACGGAAAGAAGATCATATTTCAAACGAAGAAAATAGACCCATGTATATCGAGTGGCATGATCTACGAAATGATCAAAATATTTGAATCCTATCTGTGACGTAATCGGACTAGGACCCCAAAGATCGGTATGGATCATATGGAAAGGTTCAGAAACTAGACGGAAAAGAAATATGCGTAGTCTTTGCCTCAACACAACTGGTACACGAAAAATCCGACCGTGTCACTTTATTCTTTTCACCAAACAACTGTTGATTAAACATGGTCATAAGTCGACTAGAATTTGGATGACCCATCCGAGCATGCCACAACGAAAAAGCTTTATCAAGGAGACTCAAAATATCAAGAATAGAAGAAGTCCTAGACACCAAAAAGGAACCAGGGGAATCTGATGATGATGATGGAGTGACAAGCCGATCAAGGTGGAATATGCGCCCATACTTTCTGCCCCTACCTATCTCCCGCCCTGTCGTCTGATCCTGAACAGAACACCTAGAAGGTGCAAACACAACCCAACAACCTTGATCAAACCAAACTAGGCAATAATTATGGAACATATAACGTATTGATTAAAGAAACATTAGAGTCCTTAATCAATCCCTTCCCTGAAACAGTTAAGCGAGTTCCATTTTGCCACTTGCAAAGACAAATTCTCAACCGACAAATATCAGATAATAAAGATGCTTGATTGGTCATATGATTAAAACAACCCGAGTCTAAAATCCAACGAGGAGCCTTGCCAGATGTTTGAAGACTGGCAAAGGCGGAGTTGATAGCCTTATTGATAAGTTGTTTGAGAGCCGCGGGAGTGACCATGATGCCATCAGTACTTGGGGTTGCTTTAGTCGCATATACTGGACGGGAGGACCCAACCGCATGAGAAGGATTAGAGTTGCCAAAGTTGTTGTTGGGAGCAACACCATTCATTCGTTGCTGAAGCAGGCGACAATCCGGGATAATGTGGCCGGATTTATTGCAGTAAACGCAAAAGTTGCAACGACGACAATACTTCTGTGCATGGCCCTTCTCATGGCAATGATGGCACTCCACCTCACGACGCAAAGTGAGAGCCCTATATGCCGCAAAAGCTTGATCATTAGTGTGGCCAGAAAGAAGCAAAATTACCTGCCGAAGACATGGCACAACTGGAGGTGTTGTGCATAGACTGGGGCGGCAAAACCGAGCAGCCTTGAGTAGCAACAAAGATCCCAACACTCTCGCCATTGCCGGGGCGAGCATCAAGCGCAGCCTGCGTGCGAAGCCTCATTTCTTCTCGGATCAGAACACCAAGAACATGCTCCAACTTGAAGCTATCATGATTCAGAAGAGTGGAGCGGACCGATTCGAATTCTGGCCAGAGCCGAGCCAGGAATTGTAGCAACCGAGTCTTGTTTCACTCGGCCTGAACTTCAGTAGATGCGGGACTAGGAAGGAGTGTCGTGGTTATAATATGTCCTGCTCAGTCCGCAAGAGGTGCGCTGCATTGAAGTATGACGTCACATCTTGATCGTCATGGTGCAGACTAGCTAGCTCGGCCTCTAGCTCGAATTGTCGTGTGACGTTCGTGGTGACATAGGTCTTGGACAGGGATTTCCACATTGCATCAGCGGTGGGTAGGAGACGAAGACCCAAAACAATCGAGGGATCCACATTCTTCAAGATCCAGGAACGTACCTTCACGTCAGATTGCATCCATTTGGTCAGCTCGTTTTTTTGAAGATGGAGGAACCTGCGAACGAACTGTTGTACCATTGAGGAAACAATAGATGCATTGCCCTCAACAAAAGTGTGGAACTGGAACTCCCACAAAGTGAAGTTCTTGAAATTCAAACGAGCATTGATAGCCTTAGTTTCCATTGCATGCTCTGATACCATGTTAGCATAAGCGGATTAAACAGTAATGTAAATACGAAACGAAGACAGATTTATGTGGTTTCCTTGATCGTTGTGATCAAGACTAGTCCACGAGCAAGATCGATACTTCTCTTATTGTGTTGGTCGACCAAGACCTCTCAAAGTACATATATATATACACGTTAGGGGTGGGCATGCGGTCGGTTCGGTTCAAACCAAACCGAAATAATGCATACCGGGTTCCCGAGTTCCATCAAACTTCAAACCGAATTCGAACCGAATTATAATTCGGTTCGGTTTTGTATGAAAAACCAAACTTGTGAGTTTAGCTTGTATTTTTTATCTTTTAAATTATTTTTCATCCCTAATGTAAACAATAACTATGCAATTAAATGCATCATCAATGATAAAATCAAACATTTCAACACATAAGTCATAAAACTCTAACGTAATTCAAATATTTAAGTCTCATAATAAGTATAAACATAAAAATCCACCATTTGGAGCTTGCAATTATAGTAATTCGGAAATTCGGTTCGGAATTCGGAAATTCGGTTTGTTCGAAAGGACCTTGGTTTCCGAAATTTATCCTTTTCCCTTCCAAATTTTGAACCGAATTAATATTATTCGATTTTGGTTTGGTTTAAGTTTGGTTCGGTTCGGTTTTACCGAACCGTATGCCCACCCCTAATACACGTTCAGGGACAACTCTTTCACTAACCCTAGCCGAGAAACCCTAGTAGCATGGCCCAATCATCATTAAGCATGGTCATGCATTTACGTGGCCCTTGGCCCCATTTACAATGACCAAACTATCTCAACAGTCAAATCGTATTCAATATTAAAAATATAAATTTTCATTATGGACCCAATCTTCTTCTCCGACAAAACCCTCTAATCATCAACCATCCCTCTACCGCTTATGTTTCTTATACCCAGAAACTGATTTCGACTTTTCTTTCGCCCTAGTTCTCATGTTCCATTCATTCTCTACTTTCAATAGTACAAGTATACAACACACAGTTGAAGAATCCAAATCAATTTCAATAAAAAAAGTTATGCTTTCCTTAATCGTTCTTCATTCTCAAATCTTGAATAAGTAGTCAAATGCAACCGCCGAATTTCAGGGTCCTTGATTTCAATACTTTGTGGAAGAAGTTGAACGGCAGGAATAAAAAAGGGACAAGATCTTGAGTTGGAAAGGGAAGGGGTATTAGTAGGAGATGCCGAGGTAGAGGCGATTTTCATGAAGCGGCGCTCTGAACCTGAAACCAAGCTTCATCCTTTGCGGTGACGTGGCTCAGATCTGCGGTGGCGACGAAGCTTTAGATTTCGCTGCGGCTCCCCTCATACGCGCAATGCAGTCAAATGCGTGATTCTACCTAGAAGCGGAAAAGGGGTAAAATCCTAAAGCGTAGAATCAAAGCGTAAAACGTAAGTTTTTTATGCATACTATAAAATAGCTAAAAATGTTTGAAGTAAGACATATACTATGTAAAATATGAGTACACAGAACTTAGATAAGTTAATAAATACATGCAATTCATGTCTAAAATAGAGCAACTCATGACATCTTAACAATAAGTTCATAAACGTAGATATTATCAATAAGCTAATGTCCCCTCTATGCTAATGAATTGGGGAAGGGCCTATCTGGTGAATTAGATTACTCTTTTGAATCTAAGAATGCATCCAAGTACCTCCTGGTATGTATCTTTTGATCTCAAATGTAACTTCTTGATGTTGATTTTCCTTTAAAATATACATTTTACAATTAATTTCATGAATAGAATACCCATTTAATGAACTAGAAGCGTAAAAGCGTAAGCTTTTAAGCATTAAACCACAATTTAGTTTGATTTTATACTTTATAGATTTTATATGGAAATAAAAGCGTTTTAGTTACCTAAAAGTGTGAAATCATAGGTTTTTAAGTTTTAAAGCGCGATTTTAACTGCATTGCATACGCGATTTTTGAGCAGGACCTGTTCTTGAGGCTATTACCAATTTCATTCTCCAGATTTGGGGATCACATAAGTACTTTCTTATTTGCAATGGCGGCAGAAGGATAGTGATTTGCGACGGATGAACAATTGTCGATCATCGATGTGTAATGTTGGAAAATTTGGGCGGAGTTGGGGGACGGTTTGATAAGGAAATCGAGATGGGAGGGGTTCCAGGTCGAGTTTCAAGGTGGGATGAGAGATGGTGGAAAGAATGCAATTTTTTCTTCAAATTTTTGTTATTTATTTTTTATTTTCATGTTTTATTTATAAATTTTTATATAAATATATTATGCGGATATGATGTGGAAGCCATGTCGCTGCCACCTTAGCACTTAATGCTGAATCACTGACGGAATAAATGTTTGACCGTCAATTTTAACAATCAATCCAAACTCCGGGCCAAAACTGTCCATTAATTCGAAAAGTTGGTCATAAAAGTCTTATTGAAAAATTCGGGCTAAAATTGACACTTATGCCAAATTTCGGGCCAAACTAGAGTATTAACCCCTTTTCAAACTGGGTTCGAAGACTGAGAGTCTCTGAGAGTCTCTGAGAGTCCGACAATAAGGAATAAGTGTTAACACAATGCTTAATATAAAACCATTAAAATTTATAGGTACAATGTTTTTTATATAAGTTAGGAGTATTATATTCAAGAATAAGTCCACAGAATGGGTTGAAGGGAATGGAATGTACAACTGAAAGAAAATCAGAGTGTTCTGTGTTACAGGTACAACAACACATTTCACACTAGATTAGTAGTGGTTGAAGGATGGTCTTGCAGAATTCCCATAGACGATAGACAAGAAGATGACCCCTTCCTCGACCGAATCAATGTGTATTCATTTTGAAAGAGTCTAGATGATGTGTTTGAAGAAGTCTCTGGTGGACTTTCCAACATCATGGTATGTCCGTAAATTACATTCTTTCTGGAGTCTCCAAAAAATAGCATGGGGAAGACAAGAGAGTATATCGAGATTTGGGAGGGAGATGGTGTAACACCATTATTCCCAAATAGAACTGCAGTTGTTATGAAGGGGACTATAAAAGAAGAATAAGAAAAAGAAGAAGAAGTTCCACACGAACGTTGCAAAACTACAGCGTTGCAGCAGGTCATTGATTGATTATTCTTCTTTCACGCGCATACAACATCTATTTGGGAGGGGCCAGCCATGATGCTTCAGATTATCAAATGTGAAGGATACGTCATAGAGTGACCAATCATGAGAACGCACACACCTTTGTTGGGACATTTTTCTTCCATATATGTTTGCTTGAGAAGTCATGTGGATAGTGGAAACAGTTTGCTTCAACCATCACCTGATAGAAGTAAGAAACTGAGAATTCCTTATTTGTGGTTAGTGTCCATAGGATACTATCCTTCTCTGGAGGAGAACTGGTCAAACACGTCCAAATCATGAGGAGAGGTCATCCATGTGCAAAGGAGCCAAGCCTAAAAAGAAAAAGAACATGGGTTCCAACCACTGCCCTACCGCCGCTCAAGCCCTAATCTTCTAGAAGCCTCGTTCAAGAAGTTATTAGTTTACAAGGACTATGAAACCCCTTTCCAGTAACTTTATGAGAGATTTACCCGATTTCTTCTTCTATATATAGAGGGCACGACTCATTAGTTCATTAAGGATGCACAACCACCCAAAAACTTTTGTACTCTCATCGATGGTGGTACCCTAATTCTCTTCTATGTAGCTAGTTCGAAATTGATTGTATGAGGATGTGAACTTGTTTATCTTTATGTGAATGAGTGCTATGATTTTATGTCATGCATGGATGCCTTGTTTTCGATGCATATGAGATGTTCATTGTTGTTTATGTAGTATGAATGTTCCTTTATCATCAATGCTTATGATTCTATGACATGCTACTATATGCATTGTACTTAGTATTATCTAGGTTGTCAGGAAATTACTCTCTAGTGATACCCCATTGATGCTACAAGAGTATAGAGGGAATGATGAACCATATATACCTTGATTAGTATCAATGTTTGATTGTTAGATCATCGATTCTATATACCATCGATTATGGCTCGTAGAGACCCACACTTAATCATATCCTATTCTAACTTCCTTGTTCTTCATTAATTAGGTGATGACATGAAGCAAAATCACGCATTTGCTAGTAAAATCTCTATCACAAATAGGTGCATGCATGGGTAGAGAGTGGCCTTAGTGGGAGGGATAGTGTGATACCATAAATGAACCATTGATGCATAATGTGAATGAGCCTTAGTATGCATGATAGTATTCGAGTTTGCCTACAGCCTACTTATACAATAACGTATTTTTACTTTGATGCATCTGTAAATCTAAAAACCCCTAAACGAATTTACTGTTATTGTTTTTATTTGAATGAAAACCCTTAAATATTTCTCTATAGGTTCCGTGTGAGTATTGGATGATTTGGTGTGAGTATTTATGCATCAGAAGCCTCATGGAATAAGACCATAGGCATTCCTAGGATTTTGTGTTTACTACATCACGCGGAACCATGATGATCTCACCTCAACCTCATCTTATCTCCTTTTCTCAGTGACATTATTTTATTAGATCATAGATTTATGGCAAAAAACACTTGTATAACCAAAACTTTCGCGTTTGTGACAATAATAGCTAATTTTGGAGAAATACCACTTATAGCCAGAATTTTGAAAGTTTCATGACAAATATAGCCATTTCTGTTACAAACTTTGACGGGGTTAAAAACTCCCGTGAGTTAGGTTAACATTAGGCTGATTAGGATGCCAAATCATCACACACGTCAGTGACAACTCATCCGTTGATGACACCTAGACGCCACGTGTTATTTTAATTGAAAATTAAAATGAATAATTTTTATTTTTATTTAATCACAAAATTGAATTAAAAAAAAACAAATCTGGTGATCCCTTTTACAAATCTCGCAGATTTTGAAGCTTCCAAAATCAAAACAAAATTCGATTTTTCCTCTCATCCCCTTCACAATCGAAGAACTTCCTGCCACACAATCATCGCCAGCTTCAACCCACATCATCATCATCTTGATTCTTGTCTTCATCTTCGTCCACTTTCACCAACTCTTGAACTATTTGGTGCTCTGAATCCAGATCGATTGAAGGAAAAACATGCATATTAGGTTGAATCCATGTCTCTAACAAACCAGGGGGGAATAGAAGCAGAGATCAAGAGGACTCGGGCCGACGAGGAATTTGGGATTTCCGCCCCATAACAGATCTGTTAAGATCTGCTAGTCTGTTGTCGGTCTGCTGCTCTCCAATAACAGCCGCCAACAACTGGAAACAGAGAGCTGGAATCCAGTCCTCCCTCAAAGCTCGAACGAAGCGCCGTTGGGAACCCTGGTTCTGGGTTTCGATTCATGTATTGAAGGCCCTGCTGATCGCGGATTGAACGAAGTCGTCGCAGTGGAGTAGAGAAGAAGTAGAAGCCAACACCGCCACAAATGCTAGCTTCATGCTTTTTTGCCTAGTCGCCGATTCCGCAGTCGGCAGTAGCGACTGACATCTCCCAATCGATCGCTCCGTCTCCCAATCGCACCCATGGCCATCACCATTTACTGGGTCAGATCGGCGGCATCGATTTCGCAGCCGTCAGCAATGACTTCCATCTCTGGTGTCCAGAGGGAGAAGCAGAGAATGAGGCAAAATACATAGCTGCCGGGAAGCTCCGACAGTGCGAGGACGTCTTCATCGGATTCATCTGCGGAGGATACTCGATCTCCTCTACAAACCCGATTTCGCAATCGGGGGCACGAAATTGGGTCGTCATCTTGTTGTGCTTGACTTCGCATTCGGACGAATCGATTGCAGCGGTAGCACCCCTAGGACGGCCTGGGTGACGATCGACATGAGAATGAATCTATATATATATCAATACTATTTTTCCGGCGGTCAGATCTGAAAAGAAGAAAGCTAAGCGGCGAAGACCGCCTTTGTTGGAAGAGAGGAAAAAAGGAAAATGGGATTTCAACGGGAGAGATAAAAAAATGAGTGGTGGGAGAAGAGAGAGAGAGTCGTGTGAGTTTCTTTTTTGTTAAATGGGTTTCTTTTTATTATTATTATTTTATTTTATTTTACATTAAATTTATTGTTTATTAATCTATGTGGCAATAGTGTTGTGCCAAGTTAGCATTTCCGTTAGTCTAGTCAGTCTGTTAGATGACACCGTTAAAGTATTGGACGGAAGTGATTATAAGTGGTATTTCTCAAAAATTGGCTATTATTGTCACAAACGCGAAAGTTTTGGCTATACAAGTGTATTTTGCCTAGATTTATACCCATACTCCAAATCCCAGTTCCCAACTCTTTTCAAGTTTTTTTCAAGTTTGTAAACCCCAAGAATTTGAACCTTTCAAAACCATAGGTCCCACAAATTTTGCACCACCAAAATCTTTAAACAAACAAAATAATTGCCTGATCCTTGCTATCCAAATCATCACAATCCTAACTTCCTTTGATCGACCATCACTCTACCTAACTGATGACAATCCATTGATTCCAATCTCTAATATTTACCCACTCTCAAAGGCAGTGGCTAAAGGTAAAGTTAGAGTGGGAGGGCCACAGTTACAAACACAAACGCATAACTGCCTCTTGGATCACACTCACTCTAATGAATGGCATGGCGCTGTCCAAACAGAGTTCCCAGAACCGAAAAAGAGTGGAATCTAAATGGCTAAATTACACGTTTGGTCACTCAAATTATACAAATCTTTCACGTTTGCCACCCAAATCACTTTTTTTTCTTATTGACCACTAACTTTACGAATCATTTCACCGTTAGTCACCGGCCGTTACACTCTGTTAAATTTGTCCTACGTGGCAGTCAACTATAAAGTTTGACCGTTAACTAGATGACGTGGAAATTAAAAAAAATAAAAATAAAAATTATTTTTCCACCTCATCATTCCACTTATTTTATTTATATGACTTATAATATTAATTATTTAATAAAATTAATAATTTACAAAATTTTAATTATCCTCCCTCGTCTCGTTTCCAAGGTGGTCTCCTCCACCGGCGACCGCCCGACCCGACCATGCTCCACCTCCGTTGCTCGCCTACTCCTACAAGGCTACAACAAGTTCCTCCAGCTCACAACAGGTAAGACTGTCCTGCATCTCTGCCACCGCCGCCGACGAGGACAAGAACAAGACGACATCCACGCTATTCAAACCCGTCTTCCCGGCCGGCAAGCTTAACACCGCCGGGTTCTTGCACGTGCAGAACCAGCGCCACCTGCGGACTTCTTACAACAAGGATTACAACGACTCAATTAAATACGTTGCTTGTGTCTACACCAAAGGCGGTGATGGGTTCCACCGGTACGAATTCGAGGCCAATGAGTTAGTTATATATTGTGTCCTGGGGAATTGTACAGGGTATGGGTCCATTTTCAGAGTAATCACGCCGCCACCGCGGCCTCTAGAGCCAGGTATTAGATTATGACTTATTAGATTATGACTTATGAACAACGTAGAGATGGAAACTGTCAACCATGTAGAGTTTACCTTTAAAGTAAGCTTGCTCCCCATCGTTACTATGGTTGAAGGTGTCCGCCAACTTGCCCCATGGCGGCGGGATGGTGCAGCCCTGTCGCGAAGCGATGGCGGGGATTGTGGCGGTCGGTGGACGGCGGGACAAGACAACCACCACAATCTCGTAGCCATGGCGACCCTCGTCAATGTCAAGACGCTCATCAAGCTCTTCTTCATGGCCTTCCTCTTCTTCTTCCTCCTCCTCATCATCTCTGCCGTCGTCGCCCTCCCTCCCAGATCACCGCTGCCACGCCCGCAGCCGTCGCTCTGATTTCAACCCCCTCGCGATCAGATGGTCGTCTGCCGCCATACGACGACGTAGCGCAGCCGCAACATAGCTACCACTACCGCCGCAGCCGCCGTAAAGCGAGACCATCAGGCCCTTGATCCGCCGCAGTACCAGGTGGTCCACATCAAGAAGACAAGAACGAGACCAGGCCCATGCAAATTGCAAGTTATTAATTTTATTAAATAATTAACATTATAAATTATATAAATAAAGTAGGTGAAATTATGAGTGGAAAGATAAATTAAATTTTTTTTTTAATTTCCACGTCATCTAGTTAACGGTCAAATTTTATAGTTGACTGCCACGTAGGACATATTTAACGGAGTGTAACGGCCGGTGACTAACGGTGAAATGATTCGTAAAGTTAGTGGCCAATAAGAAAGAAAAGTGATTTGGGTGGCAAACGTGAAAGATTTGTATAATTTGAGTGACCAAACGTGTAATTTAGCCGAATCTAAATTATTTAGACGGACAAGACAACTTCCTTCCTACTACACTTTTTTACATGTAAAGGTTGTGCAAGAAACTCATCTGTACCAGTGGAACTTACAAAGCAAACAGATGGAATGTAAAAAGCAATTTCCACAACATAAGTACCACCAAAGAGAAAACCATTCCTTTCAGAGCTCAACTGCCATGGTTTTCAACATTTCATGTATGTTCAAACGAAATTCAGAATGGACCACCTAACTAACTACTGCCATATGCACTGCATATCAACATGCAATGGACAAGGTCATTCACTTCATCATCAACTACAACCGGGTAGACTAAGGAAATAAAATTAACTGCTTAAGCAGCAGGAAGAGTAGGAAGAGGGGTCGGCCAAAGTGGAAGAGACAATGTCAGCACGTTGGACCACATCAGACCCCTGCCCTCCTTGTTCTTGCCCAAATTCTCGGCTACCACTTTCAGTGTCCTGCCCCCAAAGTCACACTCCAGTAACGTCATTTCCACAGTCAAATAGGCTATCATGGGATCATATGGATGCATAGTCCGGAATTGAACAGCGTTCGGAAGAATCTTCATCGTGTTCTTGACCGAATTTGCACTGGAAGGCAACCAATCAAGGATATTGACATTATGCTTGAGATGCCATTCACCATCTGCCAGTGTGTATACTCTCAGTTCCGCACGCCAAGCTTGTCCTGCCCAAAATGAACCTTGACACTGGCTAAGCCCTTGAAAAGGCACCATAAGCGAAAGCACCAAAGGAATCATGCACAATACATCCGAAGGAGGAGTAATGTGGTGGAGTAAAAACTCATTCTTGTTGGGATCATAGATCAAAGTCTCACATCTTCCAAGCAGCCAATAGAGCCTTCCATCGTATGAAATCCCCGTTCCCGGGGCTGGTAGAGCCGTAGAGGTAACACCTTTCACACATCGGGCCCTAGATGTAGTCCAAAGTCCCACGTCAGATGAGAATACTTCCACATCCATCCCAAAGAGATCTTCTTCCTCATCCTCATCACTACTAGAGTAACGCCAACGTACAACCTTGAAACCAAATCCATCATTCAAAGTGATCAAGCTATCATCACCTTGCACGAGGTAGAATGGATCACAGATAAAACCAACATAAACATCAGGACTGTCCTTATGAGGAGATGGTGGAAGGGTAAGCCACTCCTTAGTGAGCGGGTTGCAAATGTAGTATGTGGCAGGCATGGTCTTATAAGGGGAGCACAAGAGCAAGCCATTGGAAGATCCCAAAACCACACGGTCTAAGGTACTACTGTAATAATCCTGGCCAGCAATGAACGGCAGCAAATTCAAAGATAAGTCAGAACCATTAACGATGCTGCAGGTGGGAGTTACCAGAAGCATTTCCCTGATGCTGCACTGTGCGTAAACCAGCTGATGATCCTCCGCACTGGAAGAGGCCTGCTCCGTAACCCTCTTGAGAATGAAGCGTCTTTTGAAATATGGATCATCCCGAATGGAAGAGAACCAGAACTTGCAAACAGACATACAGCGAAACACATCTTTCAAAGGAATGCGAACCAGAACTTCTACCAGTAAATGGTGTGACAGAACGTCATTGATACATAACGCTGACGATTCGAACCCAGCCATGGAAGCCTTCTCCCTGGAAATTCAAAACCAATCCCGATTCTACTTAGTATCATTGCGACCAAAGAAAACATACATTCACCAATACAGAGACAATCACCATGAAATTTGCTTACAACCACAGAAAAGAAAATCAAACGGCCCGGATAACTTAACGACGATCAAATCCAAGGTTCAGAGTTGGAATCAGAAAGATCAAATCCAACTCGCTTTGAACTTTTACTAAGGGTTTCATAGCCGAAAATAAAATAAAATTCGACTTCGGGACGCAGAGAAGAATAAAAGAAACAATCCTAAATTGCGGGCGTACCTGGATTGAATGAAACGTATAAGAAAGCTATGGGAAGGAGGCCACGATTTGGATTCTCGCGGCGGCGTTAGAGTTTTACCGCAGCGGAGGATGGCGGGGATTTCCCGGCCGTATATTGCTCCGACTTCTGACAACTCGCGGAACGCCTGCGCACGCAAAAGCTTATTAGCTTCGGGCTTGGGCCTCTCAAATGACAAATAACGTTAGTTATGGACTTATATATAGGAGTTAGGGTGAGTATTAAGGTTGTCATCCCGGGTTAGGGCGTTGGCTCCGATATGTTAGTGGGTTAAGGATTAATGGGAGGATCATTTTAGCCTGATTTAGCTCATTTTAACCTAGATATTATTAAATATATACCTATGTTGAAGTGATTTAATAATTTGATGACTAAATTATAATTTATTTACAAGTATCAATGTATCATTTTAGCATTAATCTATGATTATTATTTAAAAGAAAACCTACATCTGTCCATAAATGCATAAACCTTATCCTTTCTCCTCTCTTCTTCACCTATAAACACAGACAACCACACGATTACACAATTAAAATCCCTCATCTCCCATTCCCATAAACCCCAATTTTCTTCCGCCTTAGCCTGAACAATCTCGTCTTCTCTCGCAAACCTCGCTTTCCCACTCGCCCCATTCTTCCAAAACGCCAAACCTAGCTTTCCTACTTACCCCAATCTCCCCAAACTCCACCATAGCTTTAACTCCGGCCGGTCCTTAGCTGCATGGGCTCCCCGCCTCACTCACACTCCTCCGACGGTCACTGCTTACGGGAGTCCTCCTCCGTCGGATTCTTTGGCTCTCTCAAGCTTCGAATCTAGAATGATCTCCCCCCAACGATGATTCTAGAGGCGGTGGGTACTGGAAAGGGAATCAGAAGTTAAGGAAAGAAGAACGACGAGAATGATGGTCGAAGCAGCATGGGCGATTAGGAATTTTTTTGGTCTTCATCCTCCAAATCCGCACACGAGCAAGACCTTTGACTCAGTCACCTTGGCCAGCCGTCCAGGTCTGCCGGGTTTGACCGGGATCAGATAGGTTTGTCCAAGTCCTGGTGGAAGTTTGGCTGGATCACTAGCACCCATTTTCATGGACGGGTCAGGCCAATCTGGGTCGACCCCTAGTTGACAACCTTGGTGAGTAAATGTTCACAGGGTCGGATGCCCACCCATGTCGCTGAGCCAAGATCCATCGGTGGAGGAAGATTGGCGCTAGCATGTGAGGGAAGAGAACCAAGTCCATTGGCTGGCCCAAGCCCACCGCGGAAAAGTGGGGCCCGCCGGGCCCACAAATTCAAAAAACCACCAATTTTTTTATACCCAAATCCCTCCCCCTCTCTGTTCTTTCTCCGCCAGTTTCTTTTCTCTCCCTCCACCCCCCCCCCCAAAAAAAGTCGATCGTTTTCCCTCTCCCTTCCCTCTCCCGAAGAAAAAATTTCCTCACACCTTCCTATCCCGATAACAATGACGGTGACGGATGGTTTGACGACGATGAAGGGTTTGACAGTTGGTTTGACGGCGGTGTGACGGTCGTTTAAGAAAGAACAAGTTTGTCGACTGAGGTAGTCGTCTTCTCCTTCCTTTATTCATGGATACGAATGTTCGTTTGAGTAGATTCGAGTTAGGGTTGCATGGCTTCGACTGGATCTGGGTTTTTATTTTTCTTCATTTTTTTGGTTGAGTTTTATGGATTTGTTTTCCGGTTACATGGATTTGACTGGATCTGAGTTGCTTTCTTATGCTTCGTTTTTTTGGATGGGTTTTGTGGATTTGTTTTGTGTGCAGTCCGATATCAGTTGTAAATTTCCTGGATATTGTTTTGGTGAGTCTTGGATTCAAGTTTTTTGGGGCCTGGGTTTTTGTTGGGAATTTCTTAGTTGTGTATTAGTTCTTCGACCAGGATATCAGTTGTAATTGCTTGGATATTTGTTTGATGTATCTGAATATGACTACATTTATATTTGTTTTGGTGGGTAAGGATATCAGTTGTATGATTGACTGGATAATTGTTCGACGTATTTGGATTGAACTCGTGGATATTACTCTGAGCGTTCGAGATTTTGTTTCTTTGAAGTCCAAATATTAGTTACTAAGGTCAGGATATTTGTTTGTGCAGGGATTTTTCCAAATGTCAAGAACTAAAACAACCGTGAAGAGACAACGAACTAGAGAAAGACCTTTCAAGCCTTGTCGTGCTCAACCGCCACCGCCATAGGAAGACGAGGAAGAACAATATGAGGAAGAAGATGTTCAAGGAGGAGCTCAAGGAGGAGGCAAGTCATGGTACAGATTTCAGTGCCACACCATATCTATGCTAGATGTTATAAAATACTGGAAGGAAGAGCCAAGGTACTATGAAGCTTGCAAGAAAGAGCTCGAGAAGGTTGGATTTGGGGGCTATTGGAGCTTCGACTAGGCAATATTCCTAAGAAGTTGATGGATTCCTTGATGTCACACTATGACTTGCGCACCGATACATTCATTGGCGGTGAAGGGTAGAACAAGAAGGCGCTTACCATCGAAGATGAGGATGTTGCTCGTGTATACGGCCTTCCTATTGGTGGTGCTAAGATTCATGTCGTGAAGTCTAACGACAAGATAGTCGAGATGTTCAAGGAGGATGTCAACATGGAGCGCAAGCGTTGTTGAAATGTCGAAGTTGTAGACCATAAAGAGGCGGCCTGTGGTGGTCCAGCTGATGAAGAGAAAAGGAGACCACTAGTTGCAGTCGCGGTGAAGCAATTCTTGTTGCTGGCCATTGGTTCGATGCTCGTTCCAATGATATCACGACTTTGTAAGTTTGACTATGCACAGTACCTGATTGGAAGGATGGAGAACATTGCAAATTTCGATTGGAGTGTTCTTGTTGCCCGTGAGCTCAAGGTGGAGTTGGCTTCAGCTAAGAGAAAAGAACCAGCAGCTAGGCGGACGGAAAGACAATGCAATGGGTGCTTGGGGATATCCACTTCTTGATGGTAACTTCTCCTTTTACATTATTGATATTGTTCATTTCGTCCCTTGATATTAGTTAGCATCATAGGGATAATAATTAGCATGCTAGGATATTAGTTCTTTTCATACCTGATATCAGTTTAGAATCATGTGATATTAATAACCATGTCTGAGATAGTAATTAGCATGCATGGGATAGTAGTTCTTTCAATTATAGATATCAGTTTGTTCCATACGTGATATTAGTTAGAATTCTTCGGATAGTAATTAGCATGTATAGGATAGTTGTTATTTTCATTTTGGATATCATTTTAGATGCATGTGATATTAATAACCATTCCTATGATAGTAGTTCTTTCAACTATGGATATCAATTTGTTTCATGCGTTATATTAATAACCATGCCTAGGATAACAATTTGTTTCATTCGTTTTTTTTTAGATCCATTTGCTAGACTTCCTTCGGGTTAGGGATGACAAAAATATCCGTAACCATGGATATCCATCCGAATCCAACCTAATCGGGTAGGGTAAAACCCAAACCTGAAGGACTTTTACTAGGTATGTGTAAAACCCGAACCCCGAAAAGTGTGGGTAATGGGTGGGCATGGTTTTCACACTATCCAACACGAACCCGCCCGATTATACAAATAAATATGTATTTTGACTAGAAATTATCATTATTTTTCTCTAACATATTTTATATTTAGCATATAAGTATAATATTTTCATGAAATTGTGTTGTTTTAATTAATTTCTTCATTCTAGTGAATTATTGTCGTAATTTTCCTCTTATGTAATATGAGAATATGTGTGAATGTTAAGATATTGGTTGGAGTTATAAAGATAAATTATTACCCATGGATAACCGTGGATATCCGAAACCTGAATGGGTATAGGCATGGTTTTGATTTTCTACCCGTTTCTTATGTGGGTATGGGTATGGGTAAAACCCGAATTACAATCGGTAGGATAACGGATATGCACTATCGCCCCCAACCCATTGCCATCGCTACTTCAGGTGAGAGGATTCGCCACAAACACCATCCCGAGCTGTAACTATTGGTTCGATCCAAGGGTGGAAAAGATGTGCTTGAATATCCCCAGGGATGACAGATATAATTTGGGTCCCATGTTGCTATCAAGGGAAGAAGTCAGATCCCGCTTCCGTCATGGGCGTGTCAGGAGGGAGTGAGGATCAGGAACAAGCAGCTCAGCACCTCCTACAGCTAATCCGCAGTACTACACAAATGATTGGTGGGAGGAAACTGACTTGAAAACCCTTCAGACCAACTAGGTATGTAGATGTTCTCTTTGCAACTGAAAATCGTGGGTTAGTAGACATGCGTGCATGTAGTGAACTAATTTTTTTTTTACAATATGTGTAGCTTAAGGCACTACACTCCTTGACTGAAAAAGTGATGGATAAGTGGGATTCAAGGTGGGAGAGTGTCTGAAAGATTGCCATTAAGCGCCAGCAAGACAAAAATTGAACGTAGAAATTTTCTTCTGTTTAAGTGGTTGTAATGTTTCTTGTTAGGATGTTATAATTACCATGTTGGAATGGCTTTGAAAACTACTTGTATCGAACAAAAGTTTGTTTACTGTGGATTTCTTTTCCAACTCGACTTTCTGTGTGGTGAGCTTGAATGGAACATGGGCAGATTGGTGGACTTGGTTTTCGTCTTTGTTAGCAGTGACCAAAGCAAGGATGGAAAAGGAGGGAGATGGTAAATGTCATGGAGGAGGAGGAGGAGGAGGAGGAGGAAAGTAATCAATGTAATGTGAGAGGCAAGAACATGTTCTGCCGCGTGTATTCCCAGAAAATATGTGAGAAGACAGTGTTTCCAGTTGTTTAGGAGATGATGGAGACAGTTGTTGTGTTGACTTCTCTCGAGGAGATGGATACTGTTGTTGATCCAGTTAAGGAGATGGTGGAGCCAGTCGTTGCATCGACTGTTGATGACGTGTTGGAGCTAGTCGATGAGTTGACTATTAATGAAGTGGTGGAGTCGAACAATTGTTGAGCCGATGGTCATACATTATGCTGACCCGGCTATGACATTTGAGGATGTTTTGTAGATAGCAATCCAGGCCACTGCGACTACTCAGAAGAGTATCACGACATCTCCAACTACGATAATTTTGATTATGGTGGATTTAAGTTATTGGTGTGTAATAGTTGGTTCCATATATTATATAAAGTGCTTGAAAATAACAATCATGAGATACCATCTGGATAACTATGGATATTGAAATGAAAGCTCTCTATAATAGTTCCTTTACTGTTAGATACTGATATGAGTTGTCCATATAATATTTCTTTTATGAGTAGATACTTCTCTGGGCTGTCTGGATAATATTTCCTTCATGAGTAGATACTATGTTGTGCTGATGGTCATACATTATGCTAACCCGGATACAACCTTTAAAGATGTTTAATGTTTTGAAGATAACTATCTAAGCCACTGCTGCTCAGGAGAGTATCGTGACATCTCCGACTACGGTGGTCGCTCCCACTACTGATGTTATGACACAGGGAGATGCAGGACCATCTGAGGAGAAGTTTATAGCAGTAGCTTGCAAGAGGATGGAGGAGAGTGACGATGACATTATAACGCAATATCATGAGAGGACTGAGGAGGAGGCAGAGAAGTTGTACTCCATTACACCTTCGGCCTGGATAGGAACCCTAAACACTAAAGAGTTCTAGAAGTAAAAAAAGCACTCATTCGTCAATTTAGTGTATAATTTGCCGAATTCTGTGTCGACGATACGACTCGTCACGTGGTTGAGTTCATCTTTAGTTCCACTAATGAAAACGAGTAAGTTGTCACTTTATATTATGGTGTGGCCAATTTCAATCTATCCATCACACATTACTAACCCAGTTTTCATTTGGGTTTTATAGTAGCAACTTTGTCATTGACTCTCCAAACTGTAAGCTTGCCCGTTTCCACTTCCTTACATTGAAGCGCGCCACTTGGATGCATAGTCAGATAGTAGAAGCATACGGGCAATACCTAAACGACAAAGAAGTACAATAGGGGGTGGCGAAGAGAATTATCTTCTTATGGAGTTTTGTTGTAAGTGTGCTCTTCACTACTTAGATCCTATTTATATTGAAAATGTCTAATTTGATATTGATGTCCCTTCTACATAGCAACATGTCGTGGATAATGCTATCAAAAATAACCCGTGGATAAGTGAAGACTCGGTGTGATAATTACTTTGGCCAAAAGGAATCCACTGCTGAAACGTGCCAACTTGAAAACATGAGATTATGTAAATGACTGTCGGGATACTTGTCTGCAATGTTTGGATTTACTCTGGTTTTCCTTGATATTAGTTTGGGTATTTAGGATTTTAGTCTGGGTTGTTACGATATTAGTCAACGAATAACTGACTGTGCTTTGTGTTTCGGATCTTCTTTTCCATTTATCTTAATTATCACTATCGAGTGTACGTTGTTGACATGAAGACTATGAAGACTTTCCTCCTCGATAGCATAAAATCCAATGCCAGAGCGGCTAAGGTGCATCATGCACCACTTGGGAGAATGATTTTTAGTATGGGGCAGCATTACTCGCAAACCAGGGGGTTGATTGTGCATTGAATGTGTGGCAATTAAATGTTGCTGATGTTCCTTAGCAGGTTGGAAACAATGATTGTGGAGTATTTGCATGCTTTTACATGGAGCAATGGGTAGGTCACCTTCCAGTGGAATATAAAGCAAGTTGGCACATTGCGGCCAACCTCCTTTTCTAGCACTATAACCGCAGCAAACAGGAAATAATTGAATGTGCAAATTATTGGAATGCGCAGAAGGAGAAGGAAAAAGAAGAGAAGTTGATATTTAGATTTGTGTAGTGTGATATTGGTCTATAAAACTGCACATAGGGTTGGAGAATATTTTGGAGAATGATGTTGGTTTGTATCATGATGGATAATATTTTGCCTAAGGATGGATATAATGATCAACTTAAGTTATTATGCAAAACTATATCCTAACAACCCAGACAAATATTTGTCATAATGCAAAACAATATCCTAACAGCAAACACGAATCCATTGCCACACACCTGCAAACTAATATCCACAAAACACAGACAAATATTCGTAATGCCTAAGTTAATATCTAGATGGTTTAATAAAGACAGATACTGATTTTCTTAAGGATGGAAACTGATTTCAATAACACTGAATAGTAGATAAAGATGGATAACACTTTAATTCATAAATAGAAACAACTCAACACAATACAAACTAAAGACATGATGTGCTAGTTCATTTCTTCACAGTCTCCTCGTTATTATCTTTATCATCCGGATCTGTAAAACTGGGAAACATTGCTTTGTCCAGTTCCATGTAAAACCCACACTTCTTATCATTGGCGTACTCGTACATTGGACATCCTAAATACCTGCTCGGTGGGTTGACTCCATCAACAGCAAGTCGTCTACTGGCTCTCCAACCATGGTAACAGACCACAACACCATCATATTCAAACTCATCCACCATCACCCGGCCCGCAGGTTTAGTAGTCTCTCCAGACATGGACTTTGCTTTGGAAGAGAAGAAGAAACTGAGGAAATGAGATGTTGTCTAAGTATGAGAAGTTGTCTTAAATAGACAAAGGGTCCTATGGAAGTATTTACAAAAGTGTCCTTTGAGAATAGAAATAAAAAGGCTGACATGAGAAAAGTAACAAAAAAATTTCACATGAGAATAGTGAAAGAATGAACCATTGGTACTCTTGTATGGAAGGAATCACAAGGGAATAGTTAACAAAAGATCATATACACGATTCATAAAAAAAGATAATATTCTTATATCCACTAGTTAAAAAGATAATATCCATTGCAGATAAAACAATATCAAAATATTATGAACTAATATAATTTCAAGCCAAAACTAATATCAGCTCATACCACAACAAATACCGACACCAACCAATTTAATATTCGACCACATAAACCTTATCCCTGAACCCTAAACCCTGAACCCTGAGATCTAAACACTAAAATCCAAACCCTAAACCCTCAATCGTAAACCCTAAACCTAATTTTGTGATACTTGAAACCATACTTGACGAAAGTGATGGTAGATGCTTAAATAAACAAAGAATCACATGTGAATAGTTACCAAAATATAATATCTACTAGTATAAATATAATATCCACTACACACATAACAATATCCATACCGCCCAGACTAATATCATTTCATGAAAACACAAATATCATTACCGCCCAGATTAATATCCAACTAAATAAACTAATATCATACATAAACTAATATCCGTCTATCACTGAACAATATCCATTACAGGTGGAATAATATCCTACCTATTACAAAAAACATATCCTGCCATCACATGTCCCACTACAAGAAAACAGGGGTTTTGTGTGGGTTTTCTTGTGTCGGTTCACTGAACCGACACAAAATATGAATTTTGTGTCGGAAATTTGTGTACTGAACCGACACAAAATATGAATTTTGTGTCGGAAATTTGTGTCCCTTACTGAACCGACATATTATTCTCTTGGTGTAGTGTCGGTTTTGATTTGTCTCGGTTTGAACCGACTTCATGCCCAATTTAACTAATTTTAAATAAAACAATTGGTTTTTTCATTGGTTTTTTTGTTTTGATCATATTTGTTTTATTGACTGAGAAGTGAGAAACCCCAAACTAAAACTTCCCGCCTCCCCCAAAACTTCCCCGCCGAAACCCATTTCTCCAATCAAACCTTCCCTCTCCAAAGTTCCCCCAAAAATTCGAACATCCTCTAGCTGACGAAGAGCTAGTCATAGTGGGCGAATTCCATAGCTGGTCAGAGCGTGCGATTATGGTGGATTAGGGTTTGGCAGCCAGCGGTGGTTGGAGGACTCGCTTAGAAAGCAAGTACAGGTAATTTCCATGAATCTTAAGAATTTAATTAGGGTTTTGGATTATGTGGTTGGCTCTGGATGATGGGAACAACAGTTCGGCTTAGGGATTAGCTTTGGTTTATCTTCCTCTGCTACTTGTGTTCTTATGCAAGTCATTTCTTTACTCCTCTATTATTCAACTCGGGTGTTGTTATCTACAGAGCTGGAATTTTGTATTCTTGTTTGTGCGAGTTTGTTTGGGGTCTGGCGTATTTTGGCGGTTGTTGTTTGGGGTTCGTTTCAATGTTGATGATTCCATCGCTTTAGCTCATTTGTGTATGTATGTAGATTGATTAACCATGTTCCTGTTAGATATAGTCTGCTGGTAGATAAACTAGTATACTGCCAAGATTTCCACCTTTTGTTTAATATATTGTTCTTACTATGTCAACCAGCCTAGATATATTTAAATCATCTTATACCCAAAGCAATTGTACTGCATAAGTTGAGTTTTGTCGTAGTTGTAGTTTAGTGCAGTGGGTATTTGCGTTTAGGTTTGTTTTGGCTGCTGTAAATGGTTCATGATGTTTGTAATCTTTGGTTCAAGGTTGTTGGTGTCTTACTACTACTAGTAATCGGTATCAGTAATAGCTAGCTAGGTATCCATATTGAGCATGTCATTGCTTGCTGTTTGGAGGCCTTTGACCAACCATACAATAAGTTTGATGGCTGCTGCTAGCTTAGTAGGTGCATATTTATAATTGATCATCATATCTTAATTCGTCTCTTTGTCTAAAGAAGAGATGTTGCATCCCCATAAGTAGTTAGCTAATTTGCTACATGTTTGTTAAGCTTCAAAACATCAATATAGTTTATTCTTTGGTAGTCATTCCTGTTGAAGCATTCTACTGGTGCATCTGTTTCTCTTTTCTTTTTTATTTGTACTCTATTTTCCATTTTCTAATTAATGAATCAATTTCACCCTTAAAAAACGAAAGAAATGAAAATGAGAAGTTGTTGTCAATGGTGTGTTAAGAGCAGCTGCTAGCTTACTTGGACAAGATGGCTCTCTCTCCTCTCCTCTCTCTTTGGTTGGATGAATAATTAGAACAGTTGGTCATTACCGTCAGTAAAAGAAAAATGTTGGATTACAAACAAAAGCATAATTTTAAACACAGAAGGAAATGGATAAGAGTTTTGTCATGGGCTTGATTATATATTTGTTTTCATGTACAGTATATGTCACGGAAAGTAGCAGACCACTTGAAAGTTAAAGTCGGATCTTGGGTTGAAGAAACAACGACATCTATTAAGGTAAAGTACCCTCTGCTGACTTTCATGTTCTTTTCTTATAAGCCTTTTTCTCATCTGGTTTAATGATTCTCTAGGAAGTTCACTCCCCATTACTTAAATCGTCAAACCCTACCTGCTATATACATAAAAATTTCTCAAATACCCACTTTATATATATATATATATATATATATATATATGGTATTCTGATTCTCATGATGGACTAACACTCTATTAGGGGTTACAAATGGATAAGTCATGGATTTCTATGCCTCGTAATACACCAGAATATATGTCTGGCTTAGAGAAATTTTTGGATTTTGCTTTTGCACACAACCTTGGAGTAGAGGTCATACTATGTCCTTGCCCCAAGTGTAGCTTCAAGAAATGGCTAAAAAGGAACGAGGTATATGATCACTTGATACGAAAGCCCTTTCCATTGGGTTACAAGTTTTGGTTTCGACATGGAGAATCTCTCGAAGAGACCTCTGTTGGCACAACTGTTGAAGGAGAACCAGAACCACCCACAGTTGAAGAATCTCTACATAGCCCAACGAATGCAATGCATGATTTGATAAATGATGCATTCAGAATTTTCGGAGAACATGCTCAGAATGAGGGTACTGATGTAGGAGATCCCATGGTCGAAGATCAAACAACAATACATTCTGTCCATCAAGGTCCACATGTGGGCCCTGGTGACTTTCTCCAGCTGCAAAAGGATGAAGAAGAAGCTTTATATGAAGGGTGCACTAAGTTCTCCAAATTGTCCTTCTTGCTCAGACTATACCACATCAAGTATATGCATAAAATTAGTGACAAAGCTATGTCAAAGATTATTGAGTTGCTGCATGAGGCCTTCGACTTTGCGAAAATTCCAGCAACAGGGTATGCTGCAAAAAAAGTAATGAAAGGTCTAGGACTTACTTATACCAAGATTGATGCTTGCCCTAATGATTGTATGCTATATTGGGGGGATGATGCTGACAAAAAAAGGTGCAAAGTATGTAACATGTCGAGGTACAAACCGACAAAAGAAGGTGGTGATGTGTCTACTAGTCGCAAGAAGAAACAACCAGCCAAAATTTTCCGGTATTTTCCACTAATACCTAGACTACAAAGGATGTTTTTGTCTTCTAAAACTGCCGAAGACATGACTTGGCATTCAAAGGGGAAAACTAATGATGGGATAGCTAGACATCCAAGGGATGCTGAAGCATGGAAGGATTTTGATTCAAAATATCCAGATTTTGGATCTGACCCACGAAATGTTCGATTTGCTCTTGCTAGTGATGGATTTAATCCATTTGGGTCGATGAGCAGCAACTATAGCATTTGGCCAATAATTCTTATCACATACAATACCCCCCCCCCCCCCCCCATGGTTGGGCATGAAGCAAACGAGTTTCATTTTATCAAGCATCATTCCGGGAAAGAAGATGGTGGGGAATGATATAGATATCTATTTGCAGCCACTGATACTTGAGCTGCAGCAATTGTGGGAGGGTGTGGAGACATATGATGCCTTTAAAAAGGAAATTTTCATGATGAGAGCAGCCCTTACATGGACAATTAGTGATTTTCCTGGTCTAGGAACATTATCGGGATGGAATACATATACGGGTTTGGCATGCCCTTCATGTAATTTTGACTCCATTCCTTTGCGCCTTCAGCATAGTAATAAATGGTGTTTTATGGGCAGCCGGCGATTTTTACCACAAGGCCACCGCTTTCGACTTCAAAAGCTCCGATTTAATGGAAAAGTTGAGAATAGAGATCCACCAAATCTTTTATCTGGCTCTGAGATTCTCAAACAAGTTGAACATGTTAATGTTACCTTTGGAAAAAAGAAAGGGAGGGTAAGCGGTGGGAAGAGGAGTCGTCGAAGTAGTAATGATGATGTTGGTGGAGCACAACAATGGAGGAAGAAGAGCATATTTTTCCAACTTCCGTATTGGGAGCATAACTTGTTACGTCATAATCTCGATGTTATGCACATTGAGAAAAACGTGTGCGACAATATCCTTTATACATTGCTTAATGACAAGGATAAAAGCAAAGATCATCTGAATGCTAGAAAAGATTTGGTTGATCTGCACATGAGGAAAGAATTGTGGCCACGAGAAGATGGGAAAACTTGTCCAGCAGCATTGTTTACTATGGAAAAGGTAGAGATTGATATCATGCTTCGAACCTTGAAGTCTATTAGTGTCCCAGATGGGTACTCCAGCAATATATCAAGATGCGTTGACTTGACCCAACGCAAGATATTCGGTTTGAAAAGCCATGATTCACATGTTCTCTTACATGAATTTCTGCCTTTAGCAATTAGGAATGTATTACCGATTGAGGTGGCTTCAGTTTTGGTTGAATTTTCCTCTTGTTTCAAGCAACTATGTTCCAAGGTGGTGAACATGGCTGAATTGGAATCTCTACAACAACGAATTGTTTTGGCTTTATGCCACTTGGAGATGCTTTTCCCACCCTCTTTTTTTACTGTTATGATCCATCTTGTTGTCCATTTGGTGGAAGAAGTCAGACTTGGAGGACCTGTTCATTACCGTTGGATGTACCCCATAGAGAGGTTCTTAGGTAAGTTGAAGTCCTTTGTTGGTAATAGAGCACAACCTGAAGGATCAATAGCTGAAAGCTGGAGATTAGAAGAAATGCTCACATTTACTTCTTTGTATTTGGATGGTGACATTGAGACAAGGTTTAATCGAGAGGGGCGTGTGAATGATCAAGTGGGAACTTCAAATTCTGTTTCTCCCATCTTTCCTCATCTAGGACAATCTGTAGGAGAAGGAGAATTCTTTAAGTTATCCAAGGTTGAGAAGTTGCAAGCTCATCGTCATGTACTCATGAATTGCCAACAAGCTGAGCCTTATCTTGAGTAAGCAGCATCACAAACTGATTACAATAATTTTCTTATTGGTATTTGTGTGGCCTAATCCTCAAAGTAATGCATATAGGGAATTCCGCCTTCATACAAAGCGTCGGTTAAGAGATCGTACAAGATCAGAAACTGAGATACAAAAGGCAGTCCATCGAGGATTTGTTGATTGGTTTAGGGATCGTGTAAGCACATTCTGTCCCTTTCTATCATTAATTTATTTTTACATATACATATAATACTAATTTCATATACATTAAATTTATATAGATATTAAATGATGGAGTTCAATCTCACTCGGCTGATCTCATCGCACTTGCAAGAGGACCTCTCGACTATGCAAGGCGGTTTACTGCTCATGACATAAATGGTTATAGGTTCCGCACTTCGCGACGAGAGAATTCATTGAAAACCCAAAATAATGGCGTGTTTTGTGGCTTAGGAACTAGAAGCTTTGCTAGTTCAGCCGACAATCACCCATCAGAGGGCATAGTGCCATATTATGGAAAACTAGTTGGCATTGTTGAGCTGAATTATTATGGAGCTTACTTTGTTACCTTATTCAAATGTGAATGGGCTAATACTACCAACCCTAGGTTTGTGAAGAAAGATGCATTAGGGTTTACATTAGTAAACTTTGCTCATTTGATTCACACGGGTGAAAAAGATGATGATGAACCATATGTTGAAGCGACTGAAGCGCGGATGGTTTATTATGTGGATGATGAAGTGGATAAAGGATGGAGCATTCCAGTTCACCTTAAACCAAGGGATTTGTTTGACATGGGTGAAGATGGAGCAGAAATATATGAATGTGAGACTTTTCAGAATCAAGACTTGCCTACTGTCGGCGAGAATTCAAATGCAGCTGTGTCAAGACCTGGTTTAGTTGTACAGTTTGACTAATATTAAGTGTTGTGGTCTGTATAAAGCTTGTTGAACTTGCAGAATGATGTGATTTTAAGTATTGTTGTTTGTATTAGCTTATTTAATGTGTAGAATGATGTACTGTTAATTGTCAAGATTTGTATTTCTTATAACATTTGCATAATGATGGTTATTGTAATTTGCAGAAGTACATCAGCTTACATGATAACCCTATGTTTCAGTTTGACCTCTATACAAGGTTTCAAGAATGGTGAATTCTGCAGAAGGATCCGAGACAAAGGAGAGTCGACAATACTGGACAGTTGAGGTTATAGGTAAAAAGCTCATTACATTGCTTTGTATCAGTTAGTCATTTCCATTACTATTTAGTATTTAGTATTTAGTAAAGATCAACTGGTGGGTTTATCTTTTGGGGACTACTTGTGAGTTGGAGAATTTGGTTTCACTGTTGTTGTTGGATTTTCTTTATTTCCCTTTAGCTTCTTGTTGTTTTTGTGTTCTGGTTTGTGGGAACATCAGGGTTGCTTTATTGCCCTTTTGCTTTATTGCTGCAGCTTGTTTGTTGTTTCCATTTAACATCTGTTACTTTTTTTTAATTTTTGTCAGATTCGTCGGGCATTAGGAGCACAAAAAATTTAACATCACATCAAGCATGGGTACTGGAAAATTTGAAGATTGTTGTGCAATTTCATAGAAACCAACCCAAGGGAGAAGTTTCAGGCTTACTTTCCCGGATCTTGGGGAACCTAGCTAAGGATTGCAGTCTCTTCCCCATCGGTTTTGATAACTGGCACCTGGTTCCGCAAAGTTTCAAAGATCGTGTATGGAATGATGTCATTAAGGTACCTCTATGCAATTCTGCTTACTGTGATGAAATTGTAGGTTGATATCTTTATGTTGTGGGTTGTTTTATTTTTTCCAGATTTTTCCTTTCATGTATTTTTTAGAATTTAAGTTTTGGGTTGCTGTCTCTTTATGTTTGTAGCCGAAACTATGGATTGAAGCCGGGCAAATGGACATAGCATACCACTACATTCTTCAGGATTTGGGTAATAAATGGAGGAACAATAGGATTCGGCTTTGGAATGTGGGGTTTAAGGTGGAGAAAAGCAGAGAAGAGAACATTACAAATCATCCTCCACACATTCCTCCTGAGCAGTGGGCTATGTTCATTGATTACCGTCTACGACCTGATACTCAGGTATGAAAAATAGTTCAGTGTTTTAACCATTATAGAAAATATGCTAACCAAATTGTCTATATTGTAGAAAATATGCAAGATTAACACAATCAACAAGCGGAAACATGAGACTCCTCACACTGGTGGCTCAAAGAAGAATAGCATAAGGAAAGAGGAAATGGTATTAATATTCATTTTCATTGGAAATATGTGACAACATTGCATAAGATTCATTAGTCCTCCTTAATTCACTCTTTCCTCATTGTTTAGGAAGAAAAATTGGGAAGAGAAGTTTCTAGAGGGGAAATGTACATGATCACCCATGTGAAGCCAAATGGATCATACAGTAGTACTAAGGCAGCAGAGATATGTGTAAGAAACTTGTTTATGTTTAGGTTATGGTTGTTGGGGCATTTTGGTGGAATTTATCAATGGTTTTGATTTGTGTGGTTTTATGTGCCGCTATATAGGAGAAAATAAAAGCAATCGAAGCTACTGGGACTGTACCTGCTAAAGCTAGTCGTACCGATTCTCTTAGTCAGGTGCTCGGTCCTGAACATCCGGGCCGTACTCGAACCATGGGAGCCGGAGTTGCTCCTACACAGGTAATTGTGTTGTTGCTGACATTTTTTCATTTATGTACTTATTGAATGATTTTAACATATTTATTCTCTATGTTTGGTAGGTCTTTGGTTCCTCTTCGTGTCATGGAAATCATTCATCTTCTAGTAGCACAAGCTCTCTTTCTCCAGAGGAAGTGCTTCAGCAAGTGCAAACTCAGCTACGGGAAGAGAGGGCACACAGAATGAATGTAGAAGCTGTACTTGCTCATGTTCTGTCCCAGACGGGAATCATTCTACCCCCGGAGCTTGCGTTGTCAAATCAAGTAAGTCATAAATTATTGAAGTGCACTGAATGCATATGCTAGAATAGCTTAGTCCAAAAATATAGTGTAGATGGATGCATGTTTTGGTGTCTTGTAGAAAACAGAAACAAATCTGTCTTTTGGTGTGCAGTAGCTAATTAAATGTATGTAGGTTTCATGTGATATTTATCCAATTTGGTTTCCCATAAAGCTGCTGGCTGGTGACATTAATGGGATTTGATATTGTAATTCTTATAGTCTGGTGTGTATTTTTGATCATTATCTATGATGTGTTTCAGCCTCTATACAAAAACCAAGCTTCTTCGCATTCCTCTACTCATAATGACAGCTAGGTAGTAGTTCGGGATTTGAAGTTCAAGGGATGAAGATATTTTGCAGCCACTTCACTTGCCGACTGTCGATGTTAATGCAAGTAATTTGTAGGAACCATGAATGGATAGTACTTTGGCGAGTATGTTTTGTGGCAACTTATGTAATGGGTTTTGTATCCCAAACAATAGATCTTCAACTCTAGCTTTATGATGAATCCCGAAACATGTAATCTAGAAGTACAGAATGATGTGCTTGTGATGAATGCATCTACTCAATTTCAGAACATGTGTTTTTATATGGATTTCTTATGCAGAGTGATACATTAGAGGTGCCAAAATAAGAGCATCCATTTTGTGTCGGTTGTATCCATTTTTGTGTCGGTTCAAAACCGACACAGAATTGTTGCTTGTGGTGGTACAGACCAACTTTGGTGTCGGGCAAAAGCGACACAAACTAGAGTCGGTTTTATTAAGTCGGTCAACCGACACTAAAAAACCATAATGAACAAAATTTGTTTTCGTTTGTTAAAAGATATTAGTGTCGGTTGAACCGACACAAAAATCAATTTATTGTCGGTTGCTCCAGCGGTTAATGTAAACCGACGCTAAATAGATTGGTGTCGGATAACTTGGTGTCGGTTTAGTGAACCAACACAAATGCTATTAGAGTCGGTTAAAACCGACACTAAATAGGAAAAATAACCCACACAAAACCTCTGTTTTCTTGTAGTGTCCATATCATATCACAACAGACCATTCTCGAACCACCCTAAATTTCTATTCATAACCATTTCTGCAAAATCATTATCATCTTAGAAATCACTAATATGGTTATCTGGTTGAGTATCGTTGTCCATGGCATCATCTTCGACTGATTTCATTCTAGACATGTTTCTTTCGACGACATTCTTTTTCATTCATAGACTGATAACTTTCCTTTCCTTAGCTTCTTGGATTACTCTTCTCCTTTAAAATCAGCCCACTTATCGGTAAAGACCGTCCTACAATGTTAGAGAATTTAGTATTGCATTCAATGATATTAAACTTTAACAATGTACAAATGATATTAGTGAATATACTTACTGTCCTCACTATTTATAGTCTTCGACAATGTCTTGTTTGCCTCATTTCACACTTTCTTAAGTGCTCCCATCCACTTGTTGTAGTCTTTCTCATCGGCCATCGGCTGGTTTGTTGTTAGATGATTCAACATTGCAGTGATTTCTCGGTACCGCATTGTTATGTCTTTTCCCGCATCATTCTCAGTGGCGGCAGCTGAAGGACCAACTGAACAATCCACACCAACAACCTCTTTCTTTCTCGCCTCCAACGTCCATCGCTTGAGTATGTAATACTCTAGAATACTTCTCATACTAGCATTCCCAAAATCTCCAAGTAGCCGCATCACCTTAATCATGTGGCGGCCTACCACTCCGAAAATTTTGAACATCTTGCATTCGCATACTAGCTTACTTTTAGAAATATCGACGAGAAAGACACACTCATCACTACGCTCACCGTCCTCCATCTTATACGTGAGATAGCCAATCATGCCATCTTCCCTAGTATGTGAGGGCGTCTCCATTTGATAAGATTTAGTTTCCAAATACTACTCATGTATCTGGTTGAATATGTTAGGAGCAATGCAGTTAAAAGCGCAATTTTAACTAGAAGCGGAGAAAGGGTAAAATCATAAAGCGTAGAATCAAAGTATAAAAGCGTAAGTTTTTTAAGCATACTGTAAATAGCTAAAAATGTGTTAAGTACGACATATACTATGTAAAATATGAGTGCACATATTTAGATAAGTTAATAAATACCTGCAATTCATGTCTAAAGTAGAGCAACTCATAACATCTTAACAATAAGTTTATAAACATAGATCTTAAGAATATCAGCCACATCCCCCTCTATGCTAATGAATTTGGGAAGAGCCAAACTAGTGAATTAGATTACTCTATTAAAACTAAGAATGCACCCAAGTTTATTCTCAAATGCAACAGATTGTTGGTGATTACCTTTAAAATATACTTTTTATAATTAATTTCATGAATAGAATACCCATTTAGTGAATTAGAAGCGTAAAAGCGTAAAGCGTTTTGGTGAACTAAAAGCGTAAGCTTTTAAGCTTTAAAGCGCAATTTAGTATGGTTTTACACTAAAGATTTTGTATGGAAACAAAAGCTCTTTGGTGACCTAAAAGCGTAAAACCGTAAGCTTTTAAGTTTTAAAGCACGATTTTAACTGCATAGGTTAGGAGTAAAGATCTTTGTCGCATGTTGGAGGATCGAGCTATGCTCCAGCATTATATGGGGAACTGAATGTTTCCCATTGTAGTCTGACTCAGTCTCTTTGCGTCTTTTTTTAGCCAACAAACTACAATTAGGAAGAAAGACAAAAGAGTTCAGTGCCTAGACTAATACCACTCAAATCAGTACGAATATCCGACCAACATAAAGTAATATTTCACCATTGCATAAGAATATCCACATGAAACATAACAATATCCAAACCTATCAAACTAATATCAAACAAGGGCAAAGTAATATTCTGCTTACGTACCTACTTAAGTGAATGAAATACAAGTCAAAATCATGTCTCTGTTTCAAAGAAAGTCGAACTTGTGCATTGCATGACTCGCTTGATTGCGTAGTCAACATCTCGGCATGTGAATTGATCTCTCAACCATAAGGAACACCATCGATGACGAAATTTCTTCAAATATTCCAACCATGGGTGCCCGTCCGCAATGTCGCTATTAGGGGAACATTCAGCAACCATGACGCCCCATGTCATGTCAAACTCTACCTCACTGTCGACGTCGTAGAAAATAAAAGAAAGATGATTTTGGAACTTCTTCCAAAAAGCCTTTTCCTTACGAAGATGCTTCTTGGCATTCTCGAGGATGTGCAATGTATAGAGGGCATGAAATAAAGTAGGTCACTCCTTTCTAAGGGCAACTGCCATGGCGGCGTCCTGATCGGTATAGATGGTGACTGAGAGCTTCTTCTTCATGCACCGACTAAATGCAACAAACAACCATTCAAAAGGAGTAGTCTTGTCATACAACAAACAAGCACCAAACACACAAGTTTGACTGTGGTGATTGAAACCTACAAACATCCCTGCACAAGACAACCATTAATGACAATGCATAACTGAGTGAGTGTCCAAAAAAATCAAGGCAATTAGGTGATTCACGTACCTAGTGGAAGAAATTATTTATTGATGCAAAAGGTTGTATCAAAGGAGACCGAGTCTCCAAAAAGTGCATAATCTTCACCCATCCAACTGTCCGCCAAAAAATATTAGCAACTTTCTCATCGCAATCTTCATGTACAACATAAAAGAAGTAGGGATGCTTGTCATTTTGGTCCTCAAAGTAGTCAAGCAATTAAGTGTATTCTCCACGAGCCATTTTCTTTTTCCTTTTACTATTCAAGTGGTTCTTCTGATCATATTTGATAAAAGTCAGATTTTGATACCCACTGGTACACTCATTCAGTAGTTGATGCGATGCGCTAAGACTCATCCCGGCAGCGCGATTAGCTTCAGCCATCTTTCTCTGAGCATCAATCATGCACTTGTTGGACTTGATTAGGTGTGTATGCTCGGTGGAGTGCAAATCATGATTGTGGGCTCCCACAAATTCATACACGACAAATCCGTCTCTAGTATCATCACATCGAAAACGAACACGAGTGCTACATCCAACTCTAACTCGAGGCCTCTTTCTTTTAGGGCGCCTTCTCTCCACAACCTTGTCTTCGGAATTTTTTTTTTCTCCACATTTACTTCGCTAGTGGAAGTCTAACCTTGCTCATTACAAAAGTAATAAAGGTAGAAATAAATTTCCTCCATCACTCCTTTAGAATTCTTCATTTTCTGGTGTGTATCTTTTCGAACATCAAAACTTTTTTTGTTAGCGTAGCGTTTATAGAAAGCTAAACATTCTTCCTTATGCGATAAAATATGTTCTTCCTCGCTTCCTCATCTTCTAGGTTCGTTGTCTTGTGAGTTGTGAGTTAATTGTATGAGGACATGTTAGTATCCATATTATCCATATTTAACATGCCAAGACTAGTATCCAATCTACGTCTAAATCGTACCAATAGACTGTTTTAATACTTAGGCTTCAACAAGTATCCAACATTACAATATATCTTACCCTTTTATCCCAGAAAAGTATCCATCACGTCCAATATCCAACATGCCTAGACTAATATCCAACCTATGTCTAAATCGTATCCGTGACACCCAAAATAATATTCACAAACAAATGGCGTATGAAACTAGAAGTTACACACCCCAATATTAGTATCTTGCACCCACATATTAGTATCCCAAGACGCCAATCAACATCATTAAATGTCATTTAATGCACACAACCAAACTCAACAACACAAACATATATAATTCAATCCACCTTCACTTTCTTCTTCTTCTACGGTGAGGGCAGCCACACAACCTGAGTCTTCATCAACAAATTCATCTAATGTAGGATCGAGTTCTTCTTCTTTATTTTTCGACATTCGGGTTGTTATCCTTCTTCATCGGCAAAGTGAGTTGATCGCCCAACTCACCGTCGTCGTTGATCAGCATCCTCGAACGTGGACATTTTGGAGACGAAGGATCTACTTGCCAACAAGGAGATGCTCGCCGGAAATGATGATCACCGACGACTCTCGCAGTGGAAGAGCAGAAAAGCAAAGAAAAAAAGAGAGAGAGTGTGGGGTTAGAAAGCCAAAAGTGGTTGGTGGAATTTAATGGCTCCTTTCCCCTTTTTCAGCTAACAAATATCCACCCAAATCTTTCCCCACCTTCTCTAAAAATCCCGCCCAAAATTTTGCCCCCTCCCATGCCAGCCTGTCGGCTCCTCTGTTTGGCGCAGCTTAGGCCAAAAAACCCACCACGGCTCACTTAAATCCATCTCCCTCCTCGTTTGGATCTTTGTTGGGCCTTCGTGGGTGGATCTGGGCCTTGTAAGTATATCCTCACAACAGTTCTTATGTGGAGTTTTTTCGCTCAAATCAGACCAAGAAAATTACAATTTTGATAAAAAGGCATTCACCACATAGAAATCTTGTTACCCTGGGTCGACCCACTGGTCAATTCAGTTTGGCTCAGATCCAATGGGTAAAACAGGCATAGAGATGGCAAACCATTATCTTTCTTCTTCTGCCTCTTGCGCCATTTTTTCCAGCTAGCTGAGCACTGCAATCGTCGATTCTCGATGACATAAGTGGCATCTCTCATAGTTATACTCTCATACTCATATGCTTCCCCCCTCCACTGATCGACATCCTACTTATTTTGATATCTTTATCACCCGAAGCAATGCGGATCTCGATTCAAAATTTTGTTCTTGTGTGCGACTTAATCTCCTACAAGCCCAAGCCCAACTTTCAAGGGTTTCGCCACAAACGCGATGTGGAAAGCCGTCAATTTCGGTTGGTAAACATTTACAATCCAAAGAAATGCTTATTGATGATGCTAATTTAGAAATAAATGGATTAATTTCGTTTTTCAAAAGATATAAAGAAGATGAAAGGGCTAATAGAGGATTTTATTTCAAATAATAATAACCATTGTTACTTTTTGAACAATGTTAGATAATATTATTAATTTTGTAACTATTTTCTGAACTTGTATAATTTTTATTATTAATAATTATTATTTATTAAAAAATTTATGAGAAAAAATTTTGGGGCCAAATTATAAATTGTCTAATAGGACCTCCGAATATCATGGAACGGCCCTGTTGAGATTGATATGCATGTCACTAGGGAAAGGGTGAAATCAGGATTAATCAACCTTCTCCATGTTAGAACAGTTGATCAAGTTGTTGATCTCTTTACTAAGGCTCTGAGCATATTTCGAATTGCAGAGTTACTCGACAAGCTTAGCTTGCAGACACTCCAGCTTGAGGGAGGTGTAAGAAGGCTTGAACAGAGTTCATCAACTGCAATGGCGTCTACCGCGAAATGTAAGAAGATGAAATTTGAATGCGTTTCGGACTTGAATACGATTCGTTATATGGGAACGTTCCGAGCATTCGTACGAAATGTATTGACGTCGTTTTATCATTAGTGGAGTTAGTTTCATTTTAGCTTTACTCTCTTCACCACGTGTAAACGTGAATTTGGATTTCGGTTTAATTTACTGTTGTAAATAGTAAAACTTGAACCTAAGTATAAATAAGAAACATCCATAAAAAAAGTATAAATAAGAAACAACCCAATAACTCGTTCCATGCGGAATCGGCCTCTATCAGCTCGATATTTTCTTCAGTGATGCCTCACCATTTACTGGTAGATTAGTCGCGAATACCCAATGATGTGTAAACACGACATGCTTAGACACAGTTCATCCAAACTTCATCACAACTGTTAGAGTAGTCAAAGAGTAAAGGAAATACCACATTGGTGGGAGAAGGAAAGTGCAAGTTGTTTTTAAGTTTGCTTTCCACTTTAGTTATTGGATAAAGTGCTTTTGGAAAAAGTGTGGGCTATTTAGTTTGACATATTAAATCCCACTACGCACTTAGCACTTTGCGCGACGCGTTGAATTTTTGGCTAATTAATTACCGGAATTATTTTAATTAATTAATCCGGATAATTATTTGATTTTGACTTTTGTGAAAAAACGTAACCCTTCGGAAGGGAACTGCCGTTTTCACTATAAAAAGTCTTCTGCAGCCGATGTTCTTATCAACGTTCATCTTCTTCTCCTCGTTTTTCCTTCTCCAAAAACACAAACACATAAGTCAGAAAGGTTGTTGCTTTCAGACTTAGGTTGAAGGGACTCCTGTGGGTGGTTTGCCTAATTCCTACCAGCAACGAAGTAGTGGGGGCAAATAACACTCTAAGGAGAGTGATTAATCACGCCTTCAATCCGGTTTTCTCCATAATGTTTCCCTGACAATCTTAGAGTGTTATTTTCGTGTGACAATGGATTCTGGAGTGGAGAGCACTTTGAAGGCGTATGCCTCTGATTCCAACAAACTCAATCGGTTTGATGGAACCAATTTCACCCGCTGGCAAGAGAAGATGAAGTTTCTGTTGACTGCTTTGAAGATCGTGTACATACTGGATCCTGATTTGGTGCCGCTAGAAGAACCACAAGACACTGACTCTGATGAATTGAAGGCTGAGCGCAAGAAGAGGAGCGATGACAGCCTGCTGTGCCGAGGATACATCCTCAATTCACTCTCTGATCATCTCTACGATCTGTATTCCCAGTTGGCGACCCCTACTGAGATTTGGACATCTTTGGAGAACCAGTACAAATCAGAGAAACAAGGCGCAGATAAGTTTGTCACATTCCAGTTCTTTGAATTTAGTATGACTGATAAGAGTTCAATTATGGATCAAGTTCATGAATTCCTAATCTTGGCCTCTAAGTTCACTGCGTTGAAGATAACTCTTCCTGATGCGTTTCTGGTGGGGGCAATTATTGCGAAGTTGCCTCCATCATGGAAAAACTATAGGAAGAAATTACTTCATACGTCAGAGGAGTTCACTTTGGAGCAGATTCAGAAGCACCTTAGGATCGAGGAGGAAACTCGTATCCGTGACAAGGATCTGAATTCGGAGGCACCATCAAGTTCCAAAGTGATTGTTGTGGAGAGCAAGAAGGGAAAGAAGAGAAAGGCCATGAATAATTCCAACAACCAGACCAACAACCAGAAGAATAACAAGAAAAAGTCGTCCACTAAGAATTGTTTCAATTGTGGGCAATTGGGACATATTGTTCTCTTCTGTCCTAATCCAAAGAAGAACCAGAATGAAGGGGCTGCAAGTGCAAATGTGATTGAGAAAGTTGAGCCTAGTGAGATTGTTGCAATGATTTCTGACTTACATGTGAGTATGATTCAGGAATTGCACATGGCTGGAGTCATGACCAGTGCTGATTGGTGGTATGATTCGGGGGCAACTGCTCACATTTGCAACAAGAGAGCCATGTTCAAGGACTACAAGTTTACGGAGGGACACGAGGTTCTGTTAGGTGATCATCGCACGATCAAGGTTCTTGGATCTGGAACCGTGGAGCTTTTCTTCACTTCGGGAAAGAAAGTTGTTCTCACCAATGTCCTTCATGTTCCTGATGTTAGAAAGAACTTGGTTTCTGGTTTCATGCTTTGTAAGAAGGGGATAAAGGTTGTGATAGAATCTGATAGGGTGATTCTGACCAAGGCTGGTATGTTTGTTGGGAAGGGCTATGTTAGTGATGGTATGTTTAAGCTAAGTCTTGACAATGGTAATATTAATAATAAAGTTGATGGTTCTGCTTATATCGATGTGCATGCAAATTATAATATAGAAAGTAATTCATTTGATTTATGGCATAATCGATTGGGGCATGTTAACTTTAAAACTCAGAAATATATGTCTAGGAATGGTTTAGTAATTTGTGGTGATGACAGTGGAGATAAATGTGAAATCTGTGTGCAAGCTAAGATGAAGAGAAAGCCATTTCCTAAGTTGGTTGACAGAAAATCAGAATTGTTAGAATTAGTACATTATGATATTTGTGAATTTCATGGTCAATTAACTAGAGGAGGATGTAGGTACTTCATTACTTTCATTGATGATAGTACTCGATTTACCTATGTCTATTTAATGCGAACCAAGGATGAAGCCTTTGATAAGTTTAAGTTGTATAAATCTGTTGTTGAAACTCAAAAGGGTAGGAAAATATAGATCCTTCAAAGTGACAGAGGTGGAGAGTATTTTCCAAATAACTTTAACGAGTTTTGTGAGCAACATGGTATAATACATCAAAGGACTGCTCCTTACACCCCACAACAGAATGGAGTAGCATAGAGAAATAATGGAGTTCTTTCTAACATGATTAATGCTATGTTGATGAATACTAGTGCTTCAAACAATTTGTGGGGTGAGGCTTTGCTAACAGCCTGCCATGTACACAATAAGATTCCGTCTAAGAAGCTAAGGGAATCTCCCTATGAGTTGTGGAAGGGAAGGAAACCGAACTTGAGTTATCTTAGAGTTTGGGGCTTTCTTGCTTTCTACAGAGTCCCAGATTCTAAGAGAACTAAGTTAGGACCACGAACTTTGAAAGGTGTTTTTCTTGGAAATGCAGAAAACTCAAAAGCCTATAGGGTTCTAGATTTAGAATCTAATGTGGTTGTGGAATCGAGAGATGTTGAGTTCTTTGAGAACAAGTTTCAACGTGACTCTGCAAATGTAGAACCATGTCGAGTTACTTCTGTAGATTCCTCAAATGAGTCTATCTCTGCTCCCGCTTTTGACATTGGTTCTAGTAGCAAAAGGCCTTTAGATGACCTTGCTGCTAATGAACCACAAAGAATTCAAAGGGCTCGAAAGGAAAAGAGTTTTGGTCCAGAATTTATTGATCCTCAAGATATAGTCTTTCTTGTAGAGGGAGATAGCTTAAATAAGGTTACATGAAAGATACCCATTTTGTTCCATGTGCAAGACGATCCCAAAACCTATCAAGAAGCAATGGCTTCTAGAGATTCTGCCTTTTGGAATGAGGCTGTTAATGACGAGATGGATTCGTTATTAATAAATAAGACTTGGGTTCTTGTGGATTTGCCTCCTGGATCTAAGGCTATTGGATGCAAATGGGTATTTCGCATTAAGTATAACACGGATGGATCAATACATACCTTCAAAGCTAGATTGGTGGCAAAAGGGTTTAGGCAAAAGGAAGGAGTAGATTGCTTCGACACTTATGCACCAGTTGCAAGAATTACTTCCATAAGAGTGCTTTTAGCTTTGGCTTCTATTTACAATTTGCATGTACACCAAATGGATGTAAAGACGGCATTCTTAAATGGTGAGTTAGATGAAGAAGTGTATATGGAGCAACCAGAAGGGTTCGTGTTGCCTAGAAATGAAGGAAAGGTGTGTAAATTGCAAAAGTCATTGTATGGACTTAAGCAAGCACCTAAACAATGGCATGAGAAATTTGATTATGTTGTTTTGGCTCATGGATTTTCTCATAACTCTGCTGATAAGTGCATTTATTCAAAGTGCACAAAAGAGTATATGGTCATTATATGCCTTTATGTATGTTGATAATAGGAACTAACATGAAAGGTATAAATGAGACCAAAGAGTATCTAACTTCCTGCTTTCAAATGAAAGATCTTGGAGAAGTAGATACTATATTGGGCATCAAAGTAAAGAAACATAGTGGGGGTTTTGCTTTGAGTCAGTCACATTATGTCGAGAAGATGCTCAAGAAATTCGAGCATTTGGATATAAAGGAGGCTAACACCCCTTATGATGCATCTTTTAAGCTTTGTGCGAATGAGGGAAGAGCAGTGGCACAAGTTGAGTATTCTAGTGCTATTGGAAGTTTGATGTATGCAATGGGATGTACTAGGCCCGATATTGCATTTGCGGTGGGCAAACTTTCTAGATTCACTAGTAATCCTAGTGCCGATCATTGGAGAGCTATTGGAAGAGTCTTTGGTTATTTGAAAAGAACCAAAGATTTGGGACTCTTCTATAGCAACTTCCCCGCTGCACTAGAAGCATTTTCTGATGCTAGTTGGATCACGAGCGCTAGTGATAATAAATCCACAACAGGATGGATTTTTACACTAGGTGGTGGAGCTGTTTCTTGGGCTTCGAAGAAACAAACATGTATTACACACTCCACTATGGAAGCCGAATTCCTAGCCCTTGCGGCGGCTGGAAAAGAAGCAGAATGGCTAAGGAACATGTTGTTAGATATAGAGTTGTGGCCACAACCGATGCCAGCCATTTCTGTATTCTGTGATAGTGAGGCTACGTTGTCTAGAGCTTATAACAAGATTTACAACGGTAAGTCTAGACACATTAGCCTAAGACATGATTACGTTAGGTATTTGATTACTAACGGAGTCATTTCTATTGTGTATGTAAGGTCGTGCAACAATTTGGCAGATCCTCTTACAAAGAGGTTGCCAAGAGGCATGATCTATGAGACATCCCAAGGGATGGGATTGAGACCTTTTGTATAGTTAGAAGTAATGGAAACCCAACCTTTTCTTTAGATATTTCCTAATTAAAAGGTTCAATGTGGTAATAACAAGTTACTCTAACTGGGAACTAGTTTATTGTATAAGTAAATTAGTTGTAAGAAGGGTGAGTTGTAGAACTCTTAATGACGTTCATTTGGAATGTCACCTATGTGAGCATTTGGAGTGGTTCCGCTCTAACGAAAATAAAGGTCAACTTTTGTATATGCTCATGAAACAGGATAAGCACATGGCCATAATAGTGCTACCCTTGTTGGTGGATGTGTTTTAGAGAAGAGACGAGTACGTGTGTGGTGTCTCCGGTTCTAGCTTTGGATCTTGACTCCTAGGCTTAAGCCCGTCACTGATTCGCTATGAACTTTGAGATGCTTACACTAAGTAAAGGTTCAAATCGAAAAGATACCTTTATGTATGCGTTACTTGTTTGAGGCAGGTATTCTCGACTCTTATTGACTAAGTGGGGGATTGTTAGAGTAGTCAAAGAGTAAAGGAAATACCACATTGGTGGGAGAAGGAAAGTGCAAGTTGTTTTTAAGTTTGTTTTCCACTTTAGTTATTGGATAAAGTGGTTAGTGGGCTTTTGGAAAAAGTGTGGGCTATTTAGTTTGACATATTAAATCGCACTACGCACTTAGCCCTTCGGAAGGGAACTGTCGTTTTCACTATAAAAAGTCTTCTGCAGCCGATGTTCTTGTCAACGTTCATCTTCTTCTGCTCGTTTTTCCTTCTCCAAAAACACGAACACAGAAGTCAGAAAGGTTGCTGCTTTCAGACTTAGGTTGAAGGGGACTCCTGGGGGTGGTTTGCCTAATTCCTACCAGCAACGAAGTAGTGGGGGCAAATAACACTCTAAGGAGAGTGATTAATCACGCCTCCAATCCGGTTTTCTCCATACTGTTTCCCTGACAACAACTCCAAAATGAAAGATCCAGAGTCCAAAATAATATATGGTTCACTGATGGAGCACACAGTTTGTAGTTCAACATATTTGTGGCATTCACAGCTGAGAAATCAGAAGTAGATAGTGTATAGAGATGGTATACAGTAGACTGCTTGCAAAAAGAACGGAGAAAGAATCACTGGTGCAGAAGAAGAAAAAAGACTTGTTTGCGCTAAACATCTGTCACTTGCCATAGCCATGCCTCTGTCTCATTCGTTCCTTAACGAACTCATCCCGAGCTCTAGTACGAGCTTGTTGAGGGGCGACATTGACGTAGGAGAGATGCGCCGCGTAACCCATGATGGCGGCTGCTGCGGCAAACAAGGCCGCCGTCATCCCCAGTTTCTTGGGCGAGGAAGGGAAGCACGTGACCATGCTACGGGTTCTATTCCTGATTTCCTGTACACTGCAACAGAAAGAAAGACCGAATGGAGGGAAGGAACTCAGTGGGGCATTTCGTCGAACACGTTGCAGGCAGTTGAACCAGATAATGAGTCGATTAGCCATGGATTACAGGAGTGGTTCATTGAAATCAGATCAAACTTCAGAGAAAATAATCATAAATGGGTAGCAAACAGTGAGTATAAAAATGAACGGCGTACGTTGGATCTGCAGATGTTCAGGGGCAAACTGGAGTGGAGTTGAGAAAGGAGGGAGAATACCAATCCTGCGATGCGGATCGGCATTTATATATGGTGCCATAAATGTTTTTAGTATATAAAGATATATTATTGTAAAAAATTTCAAAGGGGATGTAGCTCAGATGGTAGAGCGCTCGCTTAGCATGCGAGAGGTACGGGGATCGACACCCCGCATCTCCACTTTTATTTCTTTTCCAATCCGTTTGTCCGTCTCTGGGCCAACTTTGATTTCATTAAGCCCACTAAACCCAGCCTGTCCATTTTCATATCGAGACGCTTATGAAAAGGCCCATGGTAAGCCCATTTTCAGTTTTAACCTCGGCCTAACCAATTCCAAACTCGATAGCTGGGCCTGTGCCTCATGTGGAAATTCGGCCACAGAAAAGCTCAAATGTAGCTCTAACAATATCACTTTTGGAATAATTATAATAAATGTGTTGGGCTATACAAAAAGTAATTTTTTCCCCTACTTACATCTCTTTTCTTTTTGTAGATTTATAAATTAAAGATGGAGGAAAATCTTATTAAGGTAACCTTTGCTACGATATTCAAATTATTAGTATAAATGATCATAAATCATCGTAAAGTTGAATTCAAATTTCAATTCTAAAACTATTATTAGTTCCTCCCATTGAAGTCTATTGTTATAAGATTGTTGAATTCAAAATTATGACTCTGCCGGGTGAGCCTATAGTTCAATTCTTAAGTCCCTTCGAAAAACCAGTGTTATTAAAGCCGAGCCGAGCCGCTCGGCCTGACCGGTAAAACTGCAACCCGGTCATAAAACCGGCTCGAAACAGTCTAAAAGGCGTTCCGGTTTTATGTAGCGGTTGGCGAGCGGCCGAGGCGGTTAACCGCTCGAGTCGATCGAGCCGCTCGTCCGAATTTTGTCATTCAGCCGTTTAATTTAATTAAAAAAATTGCAGAAAATTGAAAATTGAAATAAACCAAAAACGTCGGCCTCTCAAATTGAATCCTTATTTCCATTTCAAAATTTCGAAGGAAAGAGATGAGCTTTGATTAAGAAATGTCCACTATTTATACTGATAACGTTTATTAGGTACCGGTTCTCTAACGATTTTTAAATGGTCTATTGCCGGTTAAACCACTAAAGTGTGAGCCATTCGCATTATCGAGTCATACTCCGGTTCGGTTCTGATAACATTGCGAAAAACATCAGAAAAAAATTGGAACGATACCTTTCAAACTCCTAACCATTCATTTATAAACAAACCAAATTCAATCAATGAGCAACCCTAATATAATCAAACAGGTTCCAAACCCTAGCTACCTACTTAGCCAGAAAGGTAAAGTAAGGGATGGACTCGTAGGGTCTCAGTTAAAAGCTTAATCAGTTTGGTAGCATTCATTTTCAATTGTGTACAAAGCAGCCAGTACCACCACTTATAATTAAATTTCTTTCCCTAAGCTAAACCAGTCAGTGATTGAAAATTATCATACAAATACATATGGTCCGAATGAATTTCGTTGTCATGCCAATGTAAATATGAGTAAGCAACATTTTTTTTTTATCTTTCAATTGCTCGTTGGTTTATGAATATACGATTTTGATATCGATATGCATCAAACAAGAGAGAATGAGGATTGCGGTACATTTGCATACAACATATATGAGAGTCGTCCAATAGCTGATTGAATGACCAAAAAAGTTTAAGTAGCTGCTATTATCTACTCCTTCAGCTTCAGTATCCCAAGACCAAATTGATTTTGAATTGATCACAAATCTAAGAAATTTAGGTAACTATGCCCACCTAGATTTGTTGATTTGTTTGAGGAATTGCAAGTCATACAATTGCTTTTTGATTGATCTTTCTGTGTTAGACTTAATATGTCTTGTTGAAACAGGACAGCAACCCAACCAATCCTTTCACTCCCCAGCAAAACTATGTTAGGTTACTGGATGACTTGACATGGATCCGATGCTTGTTGTTGGATCACCAACAAACTAACATAATCATAGCCCTCAAGTTTCCAGTAAAATTAATTAGCATTATTATTATTACTCTTGTAGTCTTGTTGGCAAGAAATTAATTCCAAGCACAAATTGACATTAGGCTTATTTTGGAGGGTAAAAGACAAATAAAAGGACCATATCTGGATTGAACTCTATGTAACCCACTTGGCTTTCTAAGCAACACTTTAACAATATATATGTGCCTAAATATTATTTAATTAATGCTTAATGATAGGGCTGAAAATTTGTCTTCCCGTCCCTGATCCTGTCTGACCCGTCCCTAAATGGTCAAGATGTATAACTGACCCGTTCCGTCCCTGTCTCATTCTTGACCATGTCTCACCCTCAAGGGTTGGGACGGGTCGGGACGAGCCGGGTCAGTGGGTCGACCCAAAATTATTTTTCTTACAATTTAGTACCTATTTTTTTTACAAATAAGTCCATAAAATTTGATGGTAGAATTACGTTTTGGTACCCAAAATATTTTATTTTTAAAAGTTAGTACCTAAACTTTTAAAATTTTACAAAAAGGTCCAATGTGGTGTGAGATATTTGTTGTTGCTAAGAGTCACAGGGTCAAAAAGTGACCCGTCCCGACCCTTACAAGGTCAACAAATGATCCGTCCCTAATCTGACCCTGTAGACAAACTGACCCGTCCCGACACTTAGTGACGGGACGGATCGGGTCAATGAGTCTTTCGGGTCAAACTTTCTCCCCTACTTAATAAAGCAAAATGATTGTATATGTTTCTTAGTTAGCTGATAACTTATAAATTAGGTGGACAGTTTTTTTTTTTTACCGTCTTCTCTTTAACTCCTTGTTCCTAGAAGGTGTAATAGAGTCGCAAATTTATCTTGCGACATCGGTAGTTCGTTTACAACATACTGGTAAACTATTAAGTTTTGTTATTTGAATTGAATATTTTGTTGTTGAGGATTATCTTTAATGTGAGAAGGGATACCACCACTTTTTTAAATAATCATCGATTTCAACATTTGAATTGAACTGTGTGAACCTTATTTTCACACATAGCCACTAGAGTAAGATTACCCAACATTAATTATTAAACCTTTTGCGAGCTATCCTTTTCTATTGGGGGAGAAAGCAACCACAAATATATACATTGGTGAATGATGATGACCGATGAGTAGGATGTTACAAGGTTAGCTAGAGGTCACATAGAGCAGTACCACCGGCCACAATTGTTTGATGATCATACCCAAATAAAAGCATTGAACACATTTATCAATAAAGTATTGAATGCAAAAAAAAAAAAAAAAAAAAAAGGGGCTAACATAGTAACATTGACCACAAAAAAGGCTAACAGAAGAGAAAATTGATCAAGTTTGGTTGGGCAAAGACAATTGATTGGCAAAACATTTTTTACGTGCGACATTGAATCAAGTTCTTAACTCTAAACTAGTCAAATGTTTTTGTCATCAATAATTGCTATCAGAATATTTTCTTGGAGTTATTAACAAATCAACCTTTCTATCAAAAAGATAATTAACAAATAAATTATTAGAGTTGGTTTACTTATATTTTTTATCGGAAATCATTAGTTTGGTTTTATAGTTGCAATAATGTAATTAAGGCAGCTAGAATCATGATTTCCCAGAAGATAAAATTAGGTAAACAACCAAGTCAATAGTGTCCCCTCCTTATCACTACGAGGGGTTTAGTTTATTTGCACAATGTAAAGGAGCCAATGACCATTGGCCAACACAGTTGCAATTAAGTTGAAACTTCACTTCCCCTGTTACTTAGGGTTTTTCCTATACATTCTCTAATAATTCTGCCTAATTTTTTCATGTTCGTTTTCAGATAGATAGATGAGACAGGCTGTGGGATAATTTGCCAATAGATGGTTGGATGATATATCCAAATTGACTATCTTTTTCTCCTTTAGGTGACATTAATATTATAAGGTTCCAACAAGTGGCGGGTTAAGAAAAACCAAGGAATTTATTTATGGGAATGTTTGTTTAATAATTAATATACATTATCATATAACTAGCTTTGCTCTTGGCTATTGGCCGGTTATTTTTACTATAATTAATTTTTTTTTATAGGTTACTATAATTAATTGTTTGAAATCATAAATAAACTACTTTTGGATTAGTTGATGTAATTTATTTGTAACAAAAATATTTATATTTATATCGTAAGATCCACTCCAGATTCATCTAATTTTTGAGACAATAACAGTTCTATCAACAAAGTGAAATGATCACAAATCAGAGGTAACGTATTAAAAACCTTTGATGACATGATAGTCCCAATGTTGTTCTAATAATTAATATAATGAATAGAATTTATTTGGTTAGTTTTGAAATTAATATTACCAAACAGAGTGTACCTAGTTAGAAACTTTACACTTAATAATTTAAATCTTATAGGTTATGAGTTTGAATCGTGGTAATAATAATTTATATGTTAATATATTGTATTCATTGATTGATCATTCGTATAGTTTTTTCAGCAGTTAAAACTTGTGCTTATAAATAGCTCAAAGTAAAAAGTACTTTCTAAGTCCAACAAATCCAACTACTAGGTCAAGAAAAATTTCTTCATATGGGCTATGACACAAACTTTGCAATTTGAACAAAAGCGCTCTAACCTTTTTTTTATCCAAGATAAGCCCTCAGGCATGGCCGAACAACAACAATATAAATAGAAAATAATAAAGAACGGTAGTCCGTATGCAACCGGACTCTCGAAGAAAGAGCATGTTATGCCACGAGGTGGGCAGCTCTATGAAAACTCAGAGGAGCAAAAAGACACGAAACTGACACAGGGAGTGAGAAGAGAGAAAGAAAAACTTCCCTCATGGAGTCAGCTCTGAAATGTCTCTAATGGCCAGTTGAGAAATTTCCTCAAAAGAAAAAGTCAAGGCATTATTAAGTCACCGTCTAATAGACATCATTAATTCCAGGAATAATGTACCAAGAGCAAATGGGCTTAACTGAGAGACTGATGAGGTCGGCTACACTTCCATCATGTATCTGATTTACAATAGGATACCCCTGCAATGCAGACAACCTAAAAGGGATCCACTATAGTGCTAGAAATCTCTATCCAAAGAGATTAAAGTTTATCAATGAGAATTAATACGAATGACCGAAATACCACTCCAATGAGGAGAGCCGAGCTAAAAGTAAAAACAACAACAAAACTCGCAGTAGGGAAATTAAGAGCAACGAAATTACACAGATGATCAAACTAATTTGGAAAGTATTTAAATCAAACAAAAACTATACCAATAGCAATAATTACGGACGAGTAAAACAACAAGGAGAATAAAAGAAAAGAATAACAATGGAAACCAGCGGAGGGAATGGAGAGCATTGAAAATTATATAAAAATAATAATTAAATAGTGTCCTGAATGCGATGACACCTCAAGAAATAAGGATAACGGTAGAAATTTACATAGATCACTCTGAGAAATTTTAAAAATAAAATGGCTTCAAGACCACAATAAATTTGCCGACTAAAACCATGATTACACCGAGAGGTTGGGAATCAATTTATCAAATAGAATTCTAGAGATGCCAGAACAGAAGGCCCATTGACAACGCAAAATCAGGAATAGAGAGATAAATTCAAAACCAAAATAAGAATATTTCCTGCGAAAGCAAGAAGCATAACGTAATAAGGTACAAATAGCAATTACGGAGTTAGGGACGACCAAAACTTGCCATTACGGTCCACGTACACTTGAATATTACCTGCTAATTAATGTATTCAGGCAATCAAACATCAATTGTGATCAAGAAAATAAAAGGAGTAATCAACGGGATTAACAGTGAACTAGAGAGAGGAAAATTACAACCGGAGTTGGGTCCGATGGAGTAAGCGTCGCCGCCTCCTTGGCAGGCCCGGCCCAGGCCCTGTGCTGGTCAGACCCACAGCACAGGGCCTCAAATATTTGGGGCCTCATAATCACGCCCATTATATTAAACGAGATTGGATTGGCTGTGCTCTGCAGCGGGCCACGGTAAAATTGGGATTCTTTATTAATCCTCAAGCCCGCTATTACCAAACTTTCCGGAGAAGGTCAGCGGTCAGCTCACCACCCACACGTTGGAAAAAGTAACCCGATTAAACAAATTAATTCTATTTAATTCAATTATACAGTGCTGATGTAAAGTGTAAACATTACAAATTTTCGTGATTTATCTTACCATCCATATTTTACAAATGCAAGAGTACAATATGTACCTGCTAGTTCTTTTCTTTATGTTTCGTTCTTAACTTCTAACCTCTATTATTCTTTTTATTTTTTGGCAGGGAACTTAATTTTGATCGAAACTTTGGAATCATTCATCTTTGATTATAAGTTTTAGTTATGTCAACTAGAAAATTTGAGTCATGTTGTTCCAAGCAAAAAAATGGAGCAATCGTGATATTTACTTATTTTTATTTCAAATAATATGAGAGGCATGTTATTTTTAAACAATAATAGATGAAATTATTGCTTTTGTAATAATTTTATGAACTTACGTCTTTTGATTATTATTTACTAATTTTAATTTTTATAAATTTACGAAAAAAATTAGGGCCACATTTTTAATTTTTGAACAGGGCCTCCAAATATAATGGGCCGGCCCTGCTCCTTGGGAAACCCCAGCCGATTGATAAATAGCAAATGTAAAGCCCTACACCCGAAACAGTGGTTTGTTCGTTCATTCTCCGGCCACGGTCGTCGCTTCGATTGTCTCGCGCTCCGTCCTGCGCGGCCGCCGTCGACCCCCTCCTCTCTCGCTCCTTCTCTTCCGCTACTTGAATTAAGGATGTTGATATATACGATGTTGATGATCTCCCGTGGCATCACATCAAATCACATCACATGCTAGTTCATGTTAATCAAGAAGATGACGACTTGATCATGGAAAAGAGCTAAAGGAGGAAAGGGTAGCGAATGGTGACATGAAGAGTTCCGATGAACACGCCAGTCACTTGTACTTTATAGTTTATACAGAAGAAAAGAAAAATAGAGCAAATACAATTAATCAAAGATTGACATTCATTCCTTTGGATTTCTGAGACAGTCTTCAACCACATCAAACATTCTAAACATCAGTACTAGATCGATAACTTAGCGGAGTTCAACAAGTCAGACTCCCTCTTTCTCTAGTTGCCTTAGCGACCACTTCTTGCATCCAATGCTATAAGAACAACACCGGTACCTTCTCATCACAAGCTTTCATGTAGGCCTGAAATTCTAGCAATTGATCATTGACGAGAGTGATAAGGTTAGAAAACATGAGAGGAAAACAAACGAGTGAGTTTCGAAACCTAAAAGAAGATGGATAAATTTTGACAAGCATGAGTACTTACTGTTAGAGTGTGGTATAAGATCCAGCATAACCTTCTCCCAACAACTCGAGTTATTGGGATCAACTGGTTCTTAACATGGTATCAGAGCCTAGAATCGAAAGGTCATGTGTTCGAATCTTCACGACCCCCAATATTAACCGTTGTCTTTCAAGCACATGGTATGGTGCGAATTATTGGGATCAACTGGTTCTTGACACTTACCAGTGAACAAGGAATTTTTATCAACTGCTCCGGTGAACCAACAGGTGTTGCTTCCATCAAACGTACCTCGCAATTCCTTAAACTTTGGAATTGGAGTAGGCCAGCAAGAGAATGTAGGATGCAACATCCTCCAACCAGGAATAAATTCACGAAAGGCCCCGGAACCTATACTCGGAGGAATAAACAAATGTCTGACCATCTCCTAGTTCAAGATCAATAGACTTGAGGGGTTGGCAAACTAACCTTGAGACCCATCCATCATAACCTTCTGATCTTGTAGGAGCTGAAGGAAGGGCGATCCACTGCTTCGTAAACGGATTGCAGACCAGGAACGATCTGCCCCACTAGCGCGCTATTACGACTATATACATCAGCAAACCCACACAAAACCAAATCCTTGAAGGAATCAAAAACCTTGAAACGGAGGGCGAGGGGTATGAGGGAATAAACAGAGGTGGTGCGCTCTTGCTCTTGCTCTGGTTGTGGGAAACGAATAGGCGATTGAAGCTGAGACTGAAGATCAGTGAGCTCCACCGCTTGCAGACGGTTTTGCATCGGCAGGCGGATCTAGGGTCAGGGAGGCGAATCAGAGGACATCGTCTCCGAGTTTGCTGGTTAGATCAGGGTTTCCTTCCCTTCGTTTTCTGGAGGCGCAAGGGAGGAAGCGAGCGCTTGGCTGCGGAACCAAAGCTGAGCTCAAGTTAGAGGTGGGCATGGCGGTACACAAGAAGAAGAAGAAGAAGAAGAAGAAGATAACGCCGCCGCTCAAGGAGAAGGGAACCGAGAACAACACAACCCCAGCGATAAGCGCTCTAACCTTTTCAATATAACAATTTGGCTCAAAGTAAAAGAGTTCATGGTATTAAGAATTCATGGTCTCCAACAATTTCTCTAAATCGGTTCCATTGATGACTCGTTAGTTGGAATTCACGACCCAGACTCGGAAAATTCAAAACACAACTTCTCAACATATTTTGATTACGAACACATTGATCCAATACTTCCATTTCCATTTTATGAGTATCTCACTATTTCTACTGAAAAAAAATGTACAACTACGTGGTATTGCTATGGGTTGGAAAAATAAATTTTAACTTTTTTGGTCAAAGGTAGTTAGAGAGAATGATACAAAGATTATTGTAATACTATGCAAGAATTATGGATATTCACTTAAATTCTATTAAACATGAAATACAATATTATAATCAAACAGATCAAATTAATTGATTCGGCCTCAAATGTACACATTTTACCCCTCATTTCTTATTCGTTTAGCTTAGAATTTCATCGTTCTTCAACATATTTCACGCTAAGTTGTGCTTGTTTTGATGATTTTAGGTCCTAGCACGTGTGGAAGGGTTGAGGTCGAATCTTGGGATATTTGGAGGTCAAAAAGTGCAAAAACAAAAGAAAAGTCAGAAACAGTGAAGTGAAGGCGTCCCAGGAAACAGCCACTGTTCACGGGCGGACAAGGCAGTTCACTGTCTCTTAAGACCGTGAACTTGGACCACAAACAGTGAACATCGAGGCGTCTAGCGAGGTTCATGAAGTTACTGACGACAAGGCAGTTCACAGTCTCTAAGACCGTGAACTGTGGCCATTGACCGTGAACCCAGGAAGCAAAGCAGTGCGTTTTGGAGATGACTGAGTTCACGGATGCATTTAGGTGTTCACGGCCGTGAACTGGCCAATGCGTCTGTGAACTGATCACTTTCGGGCAAATATGAAAACAGCAGCGGGGAGAGAAAAAGGGAGAGCTAGTTTTTGGAGAAGAATTGGTTTCTTTCTCTAGGGTTTGCCCAAAAACACCAAATGGGAGTTCTAGTGAGAGAGAGAGAGAGAGAGATTACAAATTTGAGCTCAATATCTTCTTCTTCTTCTAGGCTTGAATCTCCACCCAAGCCTCCAATGATGCTCCAAGAAATTTGAGCTCAATATCTTCTTCTTCTTCTTCTAGGCTTGAATCTCCACCCAAGCCTCCAATGATGCTCCAAGATCACTCTAGCACTCTCTCTCTCTCTCTCTCTCTCTCTCTCTCTCTCTCTCTCTCTCTCTCTCGAAACTCACTCTTTTCTCTTGGGTGTTGTAGATCCCTAACTAATACTTTGTAATTACTTGTTTAGATTGAATGATTGTTTATGGGTATTGTTTAATCCAATGATTGAGTGGTGACGCGGTATGTGCGCGGGGCACAACAGGCTAGCGCGAGATATGCGAATGGAGCCTATCCATCAGAAGATGGTACCGTATGCGAAGGTCCTCGATCAGTTCGAGCGTTGCAATACATGGTGCAAAGAGAAGCATTCCTCACAAGCACGAGGACGTGCTACATTATGAGTGGTGGAGAATGCACGACCCAGAATGTCTTGACCGTTTTGACCTTCTGAAGAACGCGTGCCTTCTGTTTAGCTTGCCACACGAGGGGTATAGGGGGAGACTCTAGCGATAAGATGTTTTCTGCCTGTGCATCGTTCTAGCCGAGCTAGGATGTGACTATGACGGAGATCGTTGCAAGCGAAGGCAAAACTGATCGGGGGATATTGCCTCCTCTCTATTGAGCCCAAGGCATGGGGAAACCAGTTGGAATGCTTATGTAGAGAGGCTGGTCTTGAGGGTTGAGTGCACCTCAAGACGATGTACGGGCTTCGGAACTCTAGTCCCGTGACAAGTGGTATCATGAGTCTGGTTAGGCCGAAGAGCCTAGTTCCTCTCTTAATACGGCGTAGGTCGAGTATGATCTGATCCTATGGTGGAATGAGAGAAGGTCTTGGGTGTGCATCAGGCGAGTCAGGACGCAGATACACATGTGTTGCGCCACTGTGGGAGACATCGACATGCGGAGGATACAGGCAGCGGCCGAGCAAATTTCGTTCAACCGAGGAACTAACACTAGCAAGAGCGTAGGGTGAATTTCGATTGAGGTACTAATGCTGGGAGGAGCGTAGGGTGAAGGTCGACTGATGTACTAGCTCCACAGAAGCGAAGAGTGATGGTTGGTGTCAAGTGGTGACGCGGTATGTGCGCAGGGCCTAGCAGGCTAGCGCGAGAGATGCGAATGGAGCCTATCCATCAGAGAATGGTGCCATAAGCGAAGGCCCACGATCGGTTCGAGCATTGCAATACATTGTGCGGAGAGAAGCATTCTTCATCAGCACAAGGACGTGTTGCATTATGAGTGATGGAGAATGTCATGACCCGGAATGTCGTGACCGTGTTGACCGTCTGAAGAACGTGCCTTCTAGTAAGCTTGCCACACGAGGGATAAAGGGGGAGAATCTAGCGATAAGGCGTTGTCTGCCTGTGCATTATTTTGGTCGAGACAAGATATGACTATGACACGGATCGTTGCAAGAGAAAGCACAACTGGTCGAGGACTATTTCCGCCTCCTTGATGAGCCTAAGGCAGGGCAAAACCAGTTGGCATACGTATATGGAGAGGTTGGTCTTGAGCGTTGAGTGCAGCTCAAGAAGATGCACGAGCTTTGGAAGTCTCGTCCCGTGACAAGTGGTATTAGAGTCTGGTTAGGCTGAAGAGCCTAGTTCCTCTCTCAGGACGGCGTTGGTCGAGTATGAGTTGATCCTATGTCGGAATGAGAGACGGTCATGGGTGTGCATCAGGCGGTTCGGACGCATATACATTTGTGTTGCGCAATTATGGGGGACCTTGACATGCGGAGGATGCAACGGCCGAGCGAATGTCGTTCAACCGAGGAACTAACGCTAGCAATAGCGTAGGGTGAAGGTCGATTGAGTTACTAACATTGGGAGGAGTGTAGGGTGAAGTTCGACCGAGGTACTGGCGCCGCAGAAGCGAAGAGTGAAAATTAGTGTCGAGTGATGACGTGGTATGTGCGCGATGCACAACAGGCTAGCGCGAGAGATGCGAATGGAGCCTGTCAATCAGAGGATGGTACGTATGCGAAGGCCCACGATGGGTTCGAGCGTTGCAATACATGGTGCAGAGAGAAGCATTCTTCACCAGCACGAGGACGTGCTGCATTATGAGAGGTGTAGAATGTCACGACCCGGAATGTCATGACCATGTTGACCGTCAAAAAAACGTGTGCCTTCTGGTTAGCTTGCCACAAGAGGGGTAAAGAGGGTGACTCTATCGATAAGGCGTTGACTGCCTATGAATTGTTTTGGTCGAGTCAGGATGTGACTATGACGGGGATCATTGCAAGCGAAGGCACAACTGTTTGGGGGCTATTATTGCCTCCCCGATGAGCCCAAGGCAGGGCAAAAACCAGTTGGTATGCGTATGTAGAGAGGCTGGTCTTGTTGGTTGAGTGCACCTCCAAACGCCACACGGGTTTCGGAAGTCTCGTCCCGTGACAAACCTCTAAGGATTGGGTATCTGCTCAGCTCAATGGGAAGAACTTGCCAGTACGGTGGGAATTTCAATTCTGTATATTTGTTGAGGGCAAGCTATCGTTCTCTTCTCTTTTATGGATGACACGGTTGAAAAGACTTGAATTTGTGTAAAAAAAATTTTGGCTTTTAAATATGAATCTTGAACTTTCATGTAGGAGAAATATTGATTAGTAAACCGAATAACTCGCATCCCGATCAATTCATAACGCGACTACCCGCAACCTGATCAACTCATAACCCGACTACCCGTAACCTAATGAACCCATAATCTGGTTGGCCCTACAACCTGATGAATACGACTTGCTCGTAACCCAATTAAACCCGACCCTTGCTAATCCGTAACCCGAATGACCTGCAACCCGGTTGGACTCTCACCTAAATAACCAGTGATATGATAAAGACGAAACTGAATGACCCATAACTTGTTTGATTCGCAATTTGACTAACATGTAACACAATCAAACCCATAATGAACCCACCAAATTGACACAGAACAAGTTTACGAAATATGACACAATTAAAAATACAATGATCTGCTGACTAATATAACCCCACAAAAGAAGTTTGGTGGTATTCCAGATCGGAAAATAAAGGATTATCACAATTTACAGTAGCCTCAAAGGGTAGGCTACAAGCCTGTTCCTATATATCCATTGACCCCATCAGACTTGACCATGGATCGAGTTTGGTAAGTTTGTATACATAACCAATTTAGAGTTATCATGTTTTGGCCTTGTAAGGTGGAGTAGGGTTTGGTAACTTAGGGTGGGGCATTTTTTGCTCTACGATACTACAACCAATAGCAATATCTAGTGATTAGAAATTTCTTATATCTACAGATTTGACCTGTTTGTAAAGTTTTAAAAGTCCAGGTACTATAATGCAAGGAAAAACATGAAGGTACTAAAATATAATTTTACCACCAAAATTTATGTACCTGTTTTTTCAAAAAATAGATACTAAATTGTAAGAAAAAAATTCAATCCACAATGCATTCCAGTTGTTCATTGATTTGAGTCGATCAACTAGCTCGACCTGGCCCGAACAAGTTAGATTGAGTAGAATACAAGGACAAACCGATTTTATAAATTGACTCTATAATCTGAAATGGGTTAGACAAGTTTTTTCATACACGAGTCTAGCCCAATTTCAATTGTACGAAAGAGTGACATGCAATCACAAATAAATCATATATTTTTAATTGACAGATGTATAGAATAGACAAAATTATGTTCTCCTCCAGTCCTTACACTTTTGCCTTTTTGGAAAGGATTTTCTCATTCCTAAATGCATTAATCTATTCTCAAAGCTTCGAGTCCCACAATTGTTTCGTTTGGTAGGGAGGGGTGTCGGTTCGGTTCGGGTTCGGTTACCCAAACCGAAACTCGAAAAAACCCGAAACCGAAAATCACCAAAATCGAACACGAACCCGATAAGGACTTGCGACCGAAACCCAACTGAAACCCGAAAATTCCTTATCGGGTTTGGGTTCGGTTAAAGCAAAACCGAAACCCAAAAACCCGAACACTTAAAAATACGGGCTGAGTTCTATTCATTGGAGATTTTTATCCGGAACCCGAAAAACCGATAAGCAAAACCGAACCCGAAACCGAAAACGCGAAACCCGAAACGAACCCGAACCCAAAAAACCGAAAATGTATATAATCGGGTCGGTTTCGGGTAAACCCGAAAAACCGAACCCGAATGGACAACCCTAGGTAGGGATAGTTCCCACAGATTGAGAATACATAATACACCACACTGCAATAAACCCCCAGCTAATCCACAGTTGCCCATTTGAATAAAATTCTTTTTTGTCAGCACCCGTAATCATGGATTCATGATAGCTTAAACCTCGCCATCAACTTGACAAATCCTAAGCAGTTGATTACTATAAATTAATTAAAAAATACATCCCACTAGACTCATCAAAGATAATATGGAACGGTTATCTAATTCAAAAAATCAATCAATCGAATATTTAGAAAATAAACTAGATAACTAAAAGTTAGATTCACAAGCTTAATAGAACGTTATTTAATTCAAAAATTCAATCAATCGAACAGTTATAAAGTAAAATAGATAACTAAAAGTTAGATTCACAAACTTAATCGTTGAATTAGATCGGTATAAACACGTGATTACATTTTTTTTAATAATTCACTACAATCGTAATATGCATGTAATACAATCAAACCAAAACTATGCAGTTTTATCATGTGTTCATTTTACACTTTTTATCTACCAATCATAAAGAGTGATGGAAAAGTATAAATAAGATATCTAAACCTTCATCTATTTTATCTGTCAATTATAAAGAGTAACGAAAACGTATGAGCATGATATCTACGTTTCTATATAATTTACAAGAAGTTCCATACACTGGCTACGCAAATTTGAATCTTGGAAGCCTTATTTTAAATTTCCAATTCAATTTTAAAATGTTAACCAGGGATTCGTAGGTCAATAAAACCTACGGGTCGTTTGCTTCATGGATTTGAAAAATGAGGGTTTTGGTAAAACCTGGGTTTTGGAAAACCATGGATATATGATGGATTTGGTGGCATTATGAATTTGAACAAGTCTATTGTTTGCTTGATGGATTTGATTATGGACTTTGTTTGATTAGATTTGTGGATATTAAATATAAATTACCTAGTTACCCTTATTTAATTATATTTCTATATTATAATCCAAATCTTTCATTTAAAACTAATCCAAAACATAGAAAAAAAATTTAAACTCTTTACCACTATGTGGATTAATAATTCAACTACAAATATAGAAATGTATAACAATTTGGCACTAATTAACAATTCATCTTGGCACTAATTAAAAATTCATCTAATAATCCTTCATAAAAAAACAATTCATCTAATAATGTACGCAATATTATGTATCAATTGCAGCCAATTGCTCGCTTTATTGCTACAACTCATCATCTTCTTGCTAACTCACCGATATGGAATCCGACAATCAATCAAATAATAATGTACAAGATAAGCATAAAAGTGTTTCTAGGTGAATCTAACAAATCACATATACATTCATATTTAAATAAAATACGATATTACAAAATGAAATGATAAATTCTCATATTTATAAAATACGAAATTATAAAAGTTTACAGTTGCATGACCATTGAATTAAAGTAGGACAAATTTGTAATTAAAGAAATAATTAAGGGTAGAAAGGTAATTTACCATCATGGATTTTAATCCATCACCCAAATCCCACCTCAAGAGGTGGAACTTCCAAGTCCGTGGGGTCCACGGATTTGGAACCCCAAAAGTGGTGGGCCCCACAAATTCCATCTCCCTAATTCCCTAAGGCAAACGATGGATTTCGGTTCAAGTCCATGATGGATATATTTCCATGACCAAATCCATCACCAAAACCCTCAAGCAAACGACCCCCTAGTGATTTATGCAAACTCCACTAGAATTATTTGACTTTGACCAGGTCCAGACCAACTATCTACTGCCTCGTCGTTCCCCAGTGAAGATATCTGGTCCAATCTGGTTTTGACCGATCGGTCAGCCCGGGGTTAATAACCATGCAAGTAGGTCAAAATATATTTTTTTTTTTGACAAGTAGGTCAATTGAGAAGCCATAAAAAAATCATGGATCCATAATGGATAATGTTGACATCAAGCAAATCTTCAAGAATTTTTTTTTTTTTTTTTTGACTGAAACCTGAGGGAATATTATTAATCAAGTGAGGTCGTTACATTATCCTGCAACAGTTGATCCAAAAGAAAATTTGGTGGCCTGTCCACCCAAACTACACGCTCATTCCACCCTGTGTATGCATGAGCCATGACGTGCGCCGCTTCATTTGCTTCTCGACAAATATGTTTCCACTCCCCCCGCCCTGTCTCCTGTAGCAATCGTCGGATGCTGCGTCCAAGAACACCAAGTTCATCCTGCTGCCGCGCTGGGTTATGTAGCTTCTGTATCAGCGTCAAGCAATCCGATTCCAGTACCATATCAGTGAAATGGAGTTGGGCCGCCATTTGGACCCCGAACTCAGCTGCCATAGCCTCAGCTAATTCCGGCCTCCACTCCCCAGGCACTCTCTTCGCCGCTGCAAACAAAAAACTTCCATCCCCATCCCTGGCCACCACCCCGAGCCCAATGCCACCCGAATCAAAAACACCCGCGTCGGTACAAATGGAGACCTTGCCCCTATCTGGTTTCCTCCACTTCTGGATTCGCGGCGGGGGAGCCACCTCCTCTTCTCTTTGCTGGCGCTGCTTATACTCGACGTGCAGGTTGCTGGCGCGGATTGGGATCTCCTCCTCGGGCAATTTGGCACCATTAAACAAATGGGCGTTACGCTCCTTCCAGAGATACCATAACAAAACACACCATCCCTCCACCATCTCCTCCTCCCCTGTTTCCAACACCTTCAAAACCCACTCCATCCAAGCTTCAGAGCCTCGGAGCTCAAACAGAGCTTTCATTTCCGTTCTTCTCCAGATTCGCGAGGTCCAGGCACATTCAATAAAGAGATGCTGCTGGGTTTCAATCTCACCGCAGAAGGAGCACTGATCCCAATCCGTGGGTTTCGACGATTAACAAAAGCCCCCGTCGGCAAGATCTCCCTAGTAAATTTCCACATAAACTGTCGTACCTTTGGTGGAACTTCCATAGCCCACAACTTCTTCCATAACCTTTCCTCTCCAACTTCCACAAGCCCATTTCTACTCATGAAACCTTGTAACCATTGCTGATACCCTGCCTTTACCGAATAGTCCCCTGTTTTGCTTTTATGCCATATAATGGTGTCCACCTCCCCATTCCCACGGATCGGGATCTGCAGGATGGCTTGTGCGGTCGTTTCGGAGAAGCAGCTCTCCACCAAATTTGCATCCCATGTCTCAGTTTCGGGATCAATCAACTCCCTAACATTAGCATCAACAGGAAGTCCAATTGGCGGCGAATCAACATAATGATGATCAGCCCCGGGGATCCATTTATCACCCCATATCCTTATATCCACCCCGTTCCCTACTCTCCACCGCAGCCCGCTGTTCAGAAGCTCCAAGGCTCCCATTAAACTGCGCCAGACGTAGCTGGGATTGTAACCCACCTTGGCATCGAGAATAGAGGAATGTTTATGATACTTTGCTCTGAAAATCCTCGCAATCAGCGAATGGGGCCTCTTCAACAAATTCCACAACTGTTTCGCCAGGAGGGCTTCATTAAACCCTTTGAGATCCCGGAACCCCATCCCGCCAGACTTCTTCGGGATAACCATCTCCTCCCTACGGATACCATGCGTCCGCCTTTCAGTCACCTTCTGTCCCCACCAGAAATTCATAATCATGCTATGTACTTCATCAATCACTCCCTCCGGAATGCTGAATACCGACATTGCGTAGGTGAGTTGAGCCTGTGCAACAGATTTTATCAGGACCTCCCTCGCTGCAACAGACAGAGTACGCTCTTTCCACCCATTTAGCTTCTTCCTCGTTCTCTCTTTTAACTCCTCAAACAACACTTTCTTCGATCGTCCAGCCTCAGTTGCTAAGCCCAAATACTTATTGTGCTTTTCAACTTTGGTCATGCCGAGAACACCAGCAACTTCAAGGCTCTTATGGAATGACACGTTTGGACTGAACGATACCTCCGACTTCTCGAAACTCACCATCTGTCCTGACTCCTTCTCATAGTCCTGCAAAATGGATCTCAGCACCATGCTTTCCTGAACAGTAGCCCTGGCAAAGAAGATGCTGTCGTCCGCGAAGAATAGGTGAGAGATGACTGGCGCTCCTTGAGCTGGTTGAATGCCATGTAACCTCTTTTCCCTAACCGCCAACGCTGTGGACGCTGATAGTCCTTCCGCACACAACAGAAATAAATAGGGAGACAACGGGTCTCCTTGACGAAGCCCTCGGCTGGGGATGAACACCGGCGACTGATGGCCATTTACAAGCACCGAATAAGAGACTGAACTCACACACAACATTATCGTATTAACCCATGCCTCAGCAAACCCCAATTTCCTCATTACTCCTGCCAAGAAGCGCCACTCTACCCTGTCGTAGGCCTTCGCCATATCGATTTTAGCCGCAAAATAACCAGGACCATTCTTATTCTTCTTCTTCTTCATTGTATGGAAGCATTCAAAAGCTGCCATGACATTATCTGAAATAAAACGACCCGGAACAAAAGCACTCTGCTCCGCTGAAATGACCTTGTCCATTACCTGCTTCAGTCGGTTGGCGAGAACCTTAGCCACCAGTTTATACACCACATTACAGAGACTGATTGGTCTAAATTCCTTCGGCTTGATCGGGGATTTGATTTTCGGGATTAAAGCGATTAATGTGTGATTCAGCTGACTCGGCATCACCCCCTGCTCAATAACCCCCTTCACCGTCGCAATAACCTCTTCTCCAACGATCTCCCAGTACTTCCGAAAGAACATCACCGACAGACCATCGCAACCCGGGGCTTTGCGTTGACCCATCTGCTTCAGGGCCGCTACCACCTCCTCCCCCTCAACATCCTTTAGTAGCGCTTCATTATCCTCGTTTGTTACCCTACACTGGATGGCGTCCAGGACTGGAGAAGAGGATGGGGCTACTCCCGCCATAAACAGGTCCGAATAGTACTGATTTAGGCAGGCGAATAGTTGCTCCGTCCCACTAAACCATCTCCCCGACTCATCACATAGCTTCCGAATCGTGTTTCTTTTCCTCCGGGCCGAGGCCTTCTTATGGAAAAAATTTGTGTTTTTATCCCCCCCACGAAGCCAATCAGCCCGAGACCTCTGCTGCCAATAGCTCTCCTCATCATTCTCAACATCAGCGAACTCTTCTTCCAGTTTCCATTTTTGTTCCAGAACCCTTTGCGTCGGCTGCATCTTTTCCAGCTTGCGCAATGCCCTTCTTATACGAGTCTTCTGGCGCTTAAAGTTTGGAAAGGTTTCTGTGCTCCACTCTTCCAGTTTCCCGCGGCAAGAATTTATTCGGTCCATAATCCCTGCTCCACCTTGCTCCAGCCACGCCTCCTCTACTACCTTCTTGCAATCGCTGTGATTCGCCCAGAAAGGGTCGAACCTGAAGCTCCACCCCCATACTGGTTCATCATCTTCCTCCCCCATAGTGTCGCACACAATGGGTCTATGGTCCGATCGAGCTTTATCAAGGGTTTTGATTCTAGCACGGTCAAATTTTTCCTTCCAAAGCTCCGTACCCACATACCTGTCTAGTCGTTCCTCAATATACGACTCATTTTTCCTTCTATTCTCCCATGTAAACTTATGGCCTTGGTACCCCAGGTCCATCAAACCCGTGTCCGTTAGACAATCATTAAATAGCACCATGTCTGCCTCCGATGGAACAGCTCCTCCCCTCTTCTCATCAGCAGTTAAAATCTCGTTAAAATCCCCACCACAAAGCCACGGAAATCTTCAAGAATGAAACGTACCCATCTCAATATATGATGCAAACTCCTATTAAAAAATCCAATTCATATAATATATGATATATCTGTCTGCTTCTTTTCTTTATACAAAACGTAATATAATAATCCTACCAGCTTATCCTTTTGTATAGCCTCAACTGTAGAAAAGAATTACTATCAAATTAAAAAAAAAAAAATTCACTGCAAAAACAAAAGAAAATCCAACTATATGAATATACTAAAATTTTCCACCTCAAAAGAAAAGGGGAAACTGTATATAGGAAACCAAACTGTTTTTTGAAAATCAACCGGTAGACGGCGGGTAAGGACTAGAATGCGACCACGGCGGCACCGGGAAATCCGACCCGGCGGTCGGCGTCTGACTTGGATTCGGATTCTGGCTCTGTTGCGGCCGGTAATAACCGGATTGCTGCTCACCCGCGAAAAGCCGGGGAAATGAAGCAGAGGAGGAAGAAGAAGGAGAAGGAGATTGAGCGCGAACCGACGGTGGAGAAGTCGTCGACGGCAATGAAGCGAACGGCAGAGCCGGTGGAACCTGCGAGATGTATAGCAACTGTTCTAATAGCGTCGATGGCTGCTGCTGCTGCTGAAATCCACCGCCACGGCCGCCAGCGGTGGAGGAACTCTGCAGTAACTGGGAGTATTGCCAGTAATCCCTCACCAAATCCGCCTGCTGCTGAGGCCGCGCCGCCGCCGGTGCCTGAGCAAATCCACGGAATTGAGCGGACGGCTGCGGCGGCGGAGCAGGATTGAGGCGAGGAATGATTTGGCGCGCGGTGGCGGCGGATGGGACATTGACATTCAGCATTGGCGGCTGGAGAAGGCGGGCGTTTTCCGGGAAATTGAGCTTGGCTCTGCTTCCCCTGAATCGGAGGGCGGCCTCGTCGTATGCTCTGGCTGCGGCCTCCGCCGTGTCGAATGTCCCCAGCCAGACCCTCGCCGCCTTGTGCGGGTCTCTTATCTCCGCCGCCCATTTCCCCCACGGTCTCTGCCTCACTCCTCTGTATCTCCTCCTCCTTTCACCTCCCTCGCCGCCGCCAGACTCCGTGGAAGCCGGCGAGGCTGCCGCCGCCGTAGGGATCGCCTGTGAATTAGATGAGTCCTCTGCTTGGGCTGTATCCAGAGATTGGAATGTGAATCAGAAATCAACATAAATCAATTTAATATAGTATATATTCATAATTAATTTTCATCGCTTTGAAGCAAAGATTTTGAGATTCCCTTTTCTAAGTTCTCTCTTTTTCCTTGCCCATGGTATTGCAGAAAATAACTGTTCCATTGGTTTAGGCAAGGCTAGCAATAATACGTTAACAAAACGTACAGAAAGAACTGTATCAAATATCAACGTATAAACCTTTTTCATTGTATTGCGTATACTAAATTGGTAGACCGAAATTGATTTAAAATGTATAAGAACTTGCTTCGTACATACGGTGGCGTAGTCAGAAATTTAAATGAGAATGAATTAAACATTTACGTATATAGAATCTAAACTCATCATGGATCAAACCTTATCGGCTACTATATTTTGTCAATTTAATTCAAAATTTACATATAAAGGATTAGCTCTGTCACGAATGCTAATTGAATAATCAAATTTCATTCTAATTGCATTCTAATGGTGTACATTTATAAAAAAAAATATTTATCCCAAAAATTTGAAGTGGGAAATTTTAAAAGAGAGATGTATTTGAATTATAATTACATACGTATACGTATGTACTAAGTAAATTATCTATTCCAAAAATACGAATTCTAACTTTAGAAAACAGAGCAGAAAACAGGGGAAGAAGAAACAGAGTAACAAAGAAAAGGGAATTTACCAGTTGCACCACCAGAAGAGGAAGAATCGCCCCCACGAATCAAATCACGACCGAAACCTCGAAATTTCCTTTCTCGCTGCTCCATCAATTGAGCGACGGAAGCCGTCTCATCTTCTCTCTCCCTCTTCTGACCGACCGCCGTCCACACCCCTGCAGAGGAACCAGAGCCAGCAGAGACCCCTGAAGAAGTACTCGATACCTGCGGCGGCGGCGGCGACGATGCTGTCGCCGCTATTCCACCGCCGGAGCCCCATCTTCCGGTTCCGGAGACGACATGGGTGAGAGCCGAAACCATGGCGGACATATCTCTGGCGCTTCGGTGCCCGGAAGGAGCATCAATCTTCATCATCAAATTCCCCTGATCCCCCGGCCCCGCAGCTTGCTGCTGATTCGGATTGGGATGGCTGAATTCGAATTGATGACGGAGATGGGCAGGAGCGAAATCTTGTGGGGTGTTCGGAAGCGGCAAAAAGGCTTCATCTTTTTGTCGATTACTGCTACTTTCAGCAGCATCCTGATCGCCGCCGGGGTAAGAAGAGGAGGAGGAAGAAGTGAAAGGGGGAAAGTAGCTATCGCCGCCGCCGCTGCTGCCGCCTTGTTGGTCCGCCACCTTCACGAACAAGCACATGAACTAATAATAGATGTTGATTCGAAGCACGAAGAAGACGACCACCAAACCAACTATCATATAAAAAACACCCCCTCAAATTCTCCTTTCTCTGCCGCTCGTGGGTCTTGAATTTCCTTTCTTTTTCAATTTACTTTTCCTTTTGGTGGGGGTATGAATTGTTTTTGCGTGAATGAAATTGGTTTGTGATATAAAATGGAAGAGGTGACCCCTGGTTGAAGTTAACGGCAGAGAGAGAGAGAGAGAGAGAGAGAGAGAGAGAGAGAGAGGAGGGTGGAAGTGGAAATGTTGAATATGTTGTTTTGTTCGTGTGTGTTAAGGATATATATGGATTTGGGAGAGAAAGATGTATGAAATTCTGATTCGAAGAATTCAGACTAGACCAGCCTTGAAAAAGCCAAAGCCCAGCCCAGCCCATGCAGCCAGCCGCCACGAAAACAGTTCTAGAGAACATGCCATTTTTTTTTTAAAGTTTACATATATTTATTTGGATAATGGCTTGAATAGTTATTTTTTCTTCTTGTTTTTAGAAGTTAGAGAAAACATGTTTATTATGTTCAGTTGCTCACTAGTAGATTTTTTTTTAATCAGATATCATTAAGAATACGAATAGGCTAAGTCCAAACGGAAAAGTGCAAGCCACATAACGGTAGAATTGAAATAGAAACTCAAATATAAGGTCAAACAAACAGGCCCAGTACCCAATAGGGTCCTGACCCATGACCAAAACATGCAAAAGTACTCCCAACACTAGTCGTCAGAGCCCCCCTCTGCTCTCTTCTACCGCCGCGGTCGAGATCCATCGCCGCCACAAGATCACAACACGCCTCCTCCTCCCACCAGCAGTCGTGAACCCGGAAGACAGGATGAGGACGCATTTAACCATCCCCACTCCGAGTCAATCAACAGAAGCTTCCCGCCGACAACACCCAATGAAAACATCTGATCAACTGGACGGTCAACAAAAGAGACAAAGGGTTAAAATACTTCCGCCTTCAAGCTCTCTCAACCGCGTCCAAAGCCAGAGGCCACGTCTCCCGATCGTCAAGATCTGCAAAACGAAACAAGGAAGTAGACGAGGGAGGGGAGAGGAGAAAACAAGCAAGATCTATAAAAGATTTGGCCTCCTTCGTATCTTAGACAAGGAACACATTTCCAGATATGGGAAGACCAAATCAGAGGCCAAAAGACTCCACTAGCAGATAGTAGCGCACTCTCCCGCGCAAATGACAATAACAGTGGGCCATAATAGAAATTTCACTCTGAAGTCCATTATAGTTCATTCTGAGAATTGTCAGGCCTCCTACCAAAATTGGAAAACAAAGGATTTGACGCCCTCTCCTAACCCCATAAGTCACCGGTACCGCCGACCACACCTCCTCTCTCACTACCTCCATCTCAACTCTTCATCTCGATCTTCGCTATACCACCAGCCACCGCTCCCAAAAAGTTTTCTGCATCTCCCTCTGCTTTTATTTCTCTGCTAGATTTTGCGATAGCTTCCTGGATTTCTTAATATTTTTTCGTTCGTTAGTTTAATCCTGGTTAATCTGGCCAAATTATGATGTTTCGGTTTCTGGGTTTGAACCAGTTTGTTGAAAGATGATCCGGATCTTAGTTGTATGATCCATCATTGTTTTGCAATTTGGCGATATCGAGTTAAGAGCATCCACGTAACTGGCCCAATAACGTTGTTGTGTTTCAGTGGGCCCATCTTGAACCCCCCCCCCCCCCGAAGAAACAAACAGAAGGCAGAGGTTAGTTTCTGACCCAATGTACAAAAGTGTCATCGAGGTAGGTTAGGAGGGCACGTACTCTTTGCATGATATACCCAACTCGATCTCATGCTATTTTGATTTCCATCTCTATTGGTGTGACTCAACGATGCCGGTCGACTACTTTCTATACATAAGAGGAGATGATCGTGTTCGAGTTTGATAAGATAAGAGTGAAAATTGGTTTCAGTTCATGCACCTGCTTCGGATCTCGATACGAGTCTCGACGGAGCACTATGTATGCAAATGCATTGCTATAAGGGCTATAATGTATGTACGTAGTCTGCAGTGAACCTGTCAATAGAAATTGGTTTTTGTTACATGTTGCGGTGCTCGTCTGCTTCAACGTCCTCTTCTTCTCTGGCTTTGTTGCTTTTGTGAAATCCATCAACTTCCGGTGAAGATGAGTAGGATGGTAATCAACACCCTCTACCAATAAATAAAACATGATTCGCCACGTGGATAGATCTTTATGGTCGCAAGCCCCACCTTTCCTTAGTATATCCATTTTCCATCCACTCTCTCCTCTATATAAACCCCACTCCCCATTTCACCTAAACTCCATTTCCATCCACTTTCTCCCTCTCACGTTTCACCACTCTTCGGTACCAACAAAATACAACAAAATCATATTTGAGACGACCACCACCATCAGATCCTCCGTCCTACAATCGATATCAGCCATGGCAAGCGTTGGGTCCACGCCCATCGGAGGGACAAAGTTCGAGGCTAAGATTACTCCGATCGTCATCCTCTATGGCAGCCTCATGTTTGGCTACAATGTTGGTGTCTCAGGTAACGTACCTTAATTTACCCAATAATAATATCTCTTTTGTAGCATCACGGAGTGCCTGCATGCATGCTGGTAAAAAATTTTGGGTATTTTTTAAAATTATACAAATCCGGGACCTCCAACCCCATTTGCTTTCTGATTCTCTCAATCTGCCTTTGAGGCAATTTCAATACCTGGGTCATCTCTCTTCTCCGATTCTCAATTCGTGTATCCGTGTCATTCCCCTGCATTGGTAATACTCTTTTTTGTTGTGATTCAGTCATTTATTCATTCCCCTATTCCCCTTCTGTATCTTTCTGGTTCGACTTTCTCATCTTAGTTCACTTTCTAGCTTGCAGATCAACATGTTTTCGTTAGTCATCTTTATTTTTTTAGCCGTAAGTAATGGTTGATCTTTGTAGAGATATAGTTTCTCTTATGCAATTATATATGGTATGTGAATCGTGATTTTTGGTGAGTGCTCTTTTGTTTTTTCGAATTCGAGTTTCAGATTGTTATATATGGTGACTGCGGTTGGGACTTCTGGGCCAGGCGTCACTCTCCAAGTGACAGGCGGCGACATGCAAAGTTTAGTGTTAGGAGATATATAGCAAAGTTGTAATATGATGGAAAACAGTATGTTTTTTTTTTGGGATTTTGGACAGGTGTCGGCAATGTAGGCATTTTCAGCTTGAAACCCACCTTTTATATATAGGTACTAAAAAGAAAAATATATGACCGAAAATATTCAAATTCACAAAACGATAATGAAAGGATCTTACCTGTTACTTTATTGCTAACTCAATTAGTAGTTTTAGCAAGGAGTTGAAATCAAAATATTATCTATATGGTAAGCTGTTAGATGAGGGCAATCACATAGATCAAGTTATCAAACGCAACAAAAGTAGTTCAAGCAAGGAGTTAAAGGATGACAATAAGAATATCACATTTCTCGACCACTAGACCAATAGAAAAGCGAACTAACAATAGAAAAGCATCATTTGCCACTAAGAGGTTTGTTAGAGGGGTATAAAATGTCGATATCGTGAAACGCACAAGCAAACAACACTGAAACACCACCAGCATGAACAACCAGTGCTATAGTGTTGAGATTCGTATATATATAATAACTCCCCTTCCTGTGGATTATATCTTGTACCCTGCAAGGTTGAACGACATAAATCGCGATATATGCTTTCACTATTTATTAATTTTTTCATGGTATATGTACCTTTAATCGAGAGGTCAATAACAATCCAAGCACCAAACAATGAAAATTGTATGAAGTAGTTTATTCCTAATTATATGATTATGAATCTCAATATATAGAGGAAACATCTAGACGAGGGACATCTACATCGAAATTAACCTTGAGTAACTTAATAGACGAGAGGGTAATTAAGAGGATGCACAATGAGTTTTTTTAAAACTCATAAACTTGTTATGTATATTATACAATATACACACAAGACATTGATAGCATAAGCTAAAAACCATCATGTTTCGCAGGTCATGATGACTTTAACTCTCGATTTCAAATACCGACAATGAGAATGGAAACTAGAGAAGAAACAATTATGAAGTACTAATAGCCGTAGGATTAAGTTCTAAAGTGGTTTCTAGGTGGTAGAAAATTGAGTTAGATTAATTTGTCTCTCTAAACCAACAATAGGCAGAATATACAGATTCGGTAGTAAAACTCCATGCATCTACATGGATGCTTACTACTACTAGGAAGTAAGACGTACCATCCATATTGTTAAGGGTTTATCATGTGGGTTTAGGGCTTCCTCAAGCATATGGCCACGTGTGCCGACTTATGCCATGGTCACACTCAAAAAGGGTTTTGACCCAGTTCTCTGAATTTGGTCAGAAGGTACAACCCACAATGATATTATTTACTTGGTGGTGGATTTTCCAGTAATATTTGTAGTCAGAAGCAAGTAATTCATTTATTTTTGTCGGTAATGAAAAAGGGACGAACCAAATGTGGGGGAAATGAATTCGAGAGAGTTCAGTATGGAATTGGATTTCTATAACCGACAAAGGCCTATGTAAGAATGCTTCAAACTCTTTCTTTAACATTCAGTTAAATGTTAATCATGTGGGGGATCAAGTTTTGCTACACATGTTCCTTATTATTATTTCCTTCAACCGTCGTAGATAACATAGATCCGATCTCCAGTACGTTTGATGGGGGATTGACGTCGTCGCCGTCTAGATAAAAGGAAGATTTGTAGATCCGATCTCAGCTATGTACGTGTAGTTAGGGCTGGGAAACGGTGCGGTCTGGTCCAGACCAGACCATATATACGGTCTACGGTCAGTGGCGTAGCCAGGATTTCGTATAAGGTGGGTTCACCTGAAAAAAATAAATTTATAAAATAGTTTTTTAATATAATCTTACGTTGAAAACTTTTGATAAATTAAAATGTATTAGCAGTCGAAGATATCAAGAATATCACTTTGCATATATATCAAACAATCATTGATTTAGCAGTCGAAGATATCAAGAATATCACTTTGCATAATATAGTCTTATACCAACCAATAATTCATGATTTACCTAGTCGTTCGCTTTCGAATGATGTTCTTAAAAAAATATTTAGTATCAATAAATCAAGTTGTTGGAAGATTTCAATAATATATTATACCATTTACTACCATGCTCCCTTATAAGAAAATTAACTTATACGAAATTGATGTTTGCACAAATTTGTATACCGTATGCTGAAGAAATGACGTCGCTAAGATTCAAACACAAAACTTTTCGATAAACTATTCTCAATTAAACGCGACTCAATTTTGGATATCAATTAACTATCGTACCTAATTTAACCATTTTCCCCGAACCAAGGTGGGTCCCGGGACCCACCCTGTTACCCTCTCCCTCCGCCACTGTCTACGGTCCAGATCGAGAGGCTAAAGTATAGACCACAGATCAGACCAGAGACTATACGGTCTGGTCCAGACCACGCCTGTGCGGTCTAGTTCGGTCTGGTCTGGTCCAGATAGACCACACTCAACAAAAAATGAATAATTTGTTTAGTCAACCACACAAAAAATTGAACCCATAATCAAGAAAAATAATTGTTATTTGCCTTAAAACATTAATCCTAACACGCATGAATAATTTTGATACTCTAAATCTTAGTACATAACAAAGATACAAAGTAAAAGCATCCCAGCTTGCACCATAATGTCATAAACATTACCATAATGTCATATGGAGACACGATTATCTCTACTCTGTGGTTAAATGTGGTTGTGAGTGAAGGAGGGAAGAGATTCACAAAATTAAGGTTGAGACTTGGGTGTCGTTGTGGGAGTTTGGAGAGTGGTCAAATGGGTTATTAACACGTATTGACAAGTCAGTTGGGTCTACGGTTTGGTCCGGTAAACCGCGATCTAGACCAGACCAGACCAAGAGATCAAATCATAAAATAATACAGACCATGGACCAGACCAGACCATACTTCACGATCTACGGTCCGGACCAAATTGTGCGGTACGGTTTGGACCACGGTTTTTCTAACGGTCTGGTCTATTTTCCCAGCCCTACGTGTAGTGATTGCTCCTAATACCAACCCGCCATGCAATAAAACTAGAGCGAGGATGATAGCTCCAAACAAGTTTGTACCATTGAAAAGTAGCTGCACTAAATCTCAAGGTTTCCCAAACTACCTTGACATAATACTTCAGCGTCAACTTATCATTCCAGAATACCATTGTTCTGGTAGAACACGTGTAGCAAATAAATTATCTTATAAGAAGAGATAAATAAACGAGATTAGTTATGGATCGATCGTATGGACTTGTGTGCTGGGCTTGACCTGGTGTTGAAGCCCAGGTGTTTCACGAGATGGGGCTTTGGCTCTCAAGTCATCGATCTTAAATCTTGGACGAACGATCGAGGTAATGTTTTTGTTTAGAAACAAACACACAACAGAGAAAAGTAAAGAGACACACACGTACACATAATGTTTTGTTAACCGAGTTCGGCCTATTGCTTTACGTCTTGGCTCCAAGAATGACTCTAGATCGCCCTCTCTCTTTGGTTCGTCCCTTGGGTGTTTGGGATCCAAAACTCAACTCTCTCTCTCTCTCTCCAAAAATCGCAAAACAGCCTTTATACCCGCTGAGATTCGCACCCCCGACTTGCACGGTCGTGCAAATTGAGGTTTTGACCATGCAAACCTCCTGGAAAACTCGCACGGCCGTGCACAATATTACACGGCCGTGCACAATTTCCAGCATGCACTCCTAAGGTTCGTTCAGCTCGTTTGAGCTCGTTTGACCTCCAATTCTGGTGTCGTCTGATCCCAGATGCTCGTAGTCTCTTCCTCTTCCTTCTAATGATAAGCTTATATGATTCTTTGTCAGTAAAATGAGGTATAAATTCATTCATCCTCAAGGCATGCCCGAGTTTCTCCCCTCGAGTCACCAATTGATCTCCGATTGACTTGAAACTTGCGTTTATGCTTCACTTTATGTGCTAGGACCCGAAATGTGACAAATGAACACAACCTAGTGTAAAATAGGCCAAGTAAAGATTAATTGCCATGTTAAACGATAAAGAAATGAAGGGGAAAACATGTGAAAATATTGAGTCATCAGCGAGTATTTTTTTTGTTTTTTTCTCATTAAAATTGGGTGACTCAGCACCTCTGTTAGCCACATCAGCAGTTAACTGACGGTGTTAACGGAGTCTAACGAATACGAACGGCCAGTGACCAAATTTAGACTACAACACTAATTTAAATGACCATGAATGAAATAAAATAAAGTTAGTGACAAAGGTGAAATGTATTAGTAATTCCATTGACCAAACTTGCAATTTACCCTTTTTACTCTTCTTTGGATACTCACCCAAAACCAGCTTTTGTTATTTATCCTAGTTATCTACTGTTACGATACGAGCCATTCGTAATAGTCTAGGGATTTCTGGGCTCATCTATTTTTAGTAGAATTATTAATTAGTTAGTATTTCGTATTATTTGGATATTAATATCGTTTACTTGTCTTAGTAGGATTTGGGATTGTTTTCTAGTATGTTTAGGATTTGGTTATCTTTTCCTTGTGGGAAAGGTTTCATGTTCTAGATAGGAAAAGGTAGAGGCTTCTTATGCCTATAAATATGTATTGTGTCTTTCGTTTAATGGGGAGGAGAAGATTGGAACCCAAATAGCTTTCTTATTGTCTTTCGTTTATTGCGAGTTACCTAGTTTCTTTGAGCGTTTATTCTATTTTTTCAAGCAATTGTCGATTTTGTTCAAGTTACGTTCTATTTTTCAAGCTCCGGGAAAAATTTACGTAACTTCTACTTGCAATAATTAAATCTTACATGACCTAAGATCCTAACTTGAAATAGCTAGTGAGGAAATTGGATGACTACTCCCTTGATCATTGGGCCCCAAATTCTTCCATTCAACCTTTTGGGTTTCAGTTCTTGATTCTCAAGCATCGATCCATGGGGTTGAATATCATTGTAGTAGGCCCATCAAATCTTGGGTTCACATATATAAATCCCATATGATATGATGATTATCCTTTTTGTACGGTGGTGTGGAAATCCCAAATGATAAGCCGACTAAGGTAAGTTACTGCTGAAATGGGGACGCACATATTTTTGTCCATTATTCCATCACTCCATCTCTCGCTATCACCAAAGATTTACTAAAAATTCGACCTCAATCTACACCATTTCAAATATACTTGTCATATTTGACTCTACAATAGGGAGAGATGGCTTGTGATTTCAGTTGTTTGATCGTCGGAGCGTTTAAATCGACTTACATTTTACACTCGGATTATAAATAATCTTTTGATAAGATTATATATGTGACAATGTGACGTAAAGTAGTCAGATTTGAATTTCATTGAATCAAATTTTTAATCGCTCAGAAATATAATCACGTCCAGCTTTGTCTCTATCTACTCAAGATCACGTGCAAATCAATGCTTTCCTCCCTTTTCTACTAATACTAGTGTGGATTTTCATGACTTGATAAAATTGAAAAGACACCATTCCTATTTCTTTGATCTCTTCGAGGGAGTCAAGTTTCTCGGTTGGGTGAGCATATAATTTGGAACTAAAAAAATAAATTCCACATTTTATCACTGAAATTACTAATTTGTCTCGTGTTTAGTGACTAGAAAAAATTAATATCAATCTTGGTCACTTGAAATACTGAAACATGTCACATTTAGTCACTCTCCCGTTAGCCTCTGTCCAACTCCGGTCACTCGAATTACTAAAACATGTCACATTTAGTCACTCTCATAGGCGGAGCTAGGCCATTTTGGCATTGTCCCGGGACAGGGGTAATTTTTAGGAGAGGAAAAAAAATATCACACCTATAAGTAACATAAGGATGTTTTGTAACTATATCACAACTCATTACTTGTTCATTAATTGCTAAAAATTAGTCAATTGATTACATTCATGACACTATTATTCGACAACAGCTTGTACATGATGAATTATCTCGAGCAATGGTGGAGATGAAAGTTTATAAGTCATATATCTGTAAGTTTATTTGCTTACGAAACTAGAAAGAGAATTTTTAGTTTCAGCTGTATTAAGAACAACTTCAAAGTTGGATTGGCGATCATTTTGCTAATGATTATTTGATGGGATACACTGAAAGAGACTTGCTTAAAAGTGTACACAACGAATGTATTTTGCATTTGTTTCGGAATATGAAAACTCGTTGTGGTTGTTTATGAAAAATATAATTGTATTAGTTGATTGTTTCTTTATCTATGAATGAATTATTTGAATATAATTACTTATAATTATATTTATTAAATTTTTATTAATTATATATTTATATTTTGAAAATAGGACAGGGGTAGTTTCTAATCCTGCCTCCGCCACTGGTCACTCTAATGGAGTTGGACTGGAACTAACTGGAGAGTGACTAAATTGACATGTTTCAATAATTAAAGTGATCAAAGTTGATATTAAATTTTCTAGTGACTAAACATGACTCGATTTATAATCTCAGTGACCAAATGTGGCATAAACCTAAAAAAATATCAAATCTTGATAGTAGGATGTGGAGATCAGAAGGCACCAATGTAACTTTGAAAGGGCTTATCCACTTCCAATCATTGAGAAAGATACAATCGTTTAATTTAGATCTCAAGTTGGCTGGCATAGAGTCATAGAGACTTTATATACACAAGAGACAAAAGCGTTACAGTAAACCAAAATGGAATAATTAACTATGGGGAATTAATTGATAAGTACCAAAAACAAGCACACGAATTAGGGCTGGGAATTCGGTCCCAGTTTTTTGGTCAAACCGAAAACCGGCCAGTTTAAACCGTCTCGGTTGTGACCGGAAACCGGAATCCAATTAGCCCAATCCAGTTTGCGGTTGTTGTGTTCATAATCCAGTCTGATCTGGTTAAAACCGGAAAAACCGGATAGGCCAACTTCAGCCCATCCTATCTCTCCAGCCAGCCCACCTGCTTCAGCAACTTAGGCCCAGGCCCAACTACAGGCCACACCATCCCTGCCCAAATTCTCAAGGCCCAACTACATAACCCTAAATCGTCTCCCCCCATCCTAGCGGCAAAGAAAAAAAAAACCATCACCCTCCCAATTAGGGCTGGGAAACAGTCCGGTTTGGTTTAAACCGGACTGGATTGACCCGGTTTTTTACAACCATATTGGCCAACTCCACAACCGAAGACGGGATTAGATTATTACACGGTTAAACCGTGACCGGACTGGATTGAATCCGGTTTCAACCCAAAAACCGGATCACCTTCTTCCATCTCAAAACACTGCCGTTTGAAGTTTGAACACAAAAAATCACTAACCCCCCAATCCCCACGCCATTCCAAAATCTTCCTTCTCTCTCATTACAGCCCAAGTCTTCCTTCTCTCTCATTCTTTCTATTTCTCCTTCCAATTTCCATCTTTCTACTTCTCCTGGGACGACAATAAGAAACCCAAATCCCACCCATCCCATCCCTTTTTCCTATTCTGTTCTTCCTTAAATCTTAACCCATCAAGAAATTGAGGGGGGCAAAAAGGGGGCGGGTCTTGCATGCTTCGCTATGGGAGAGATCCAGAGGAAGTCATGTCATGCATGTTTCGATCGGAGAAGAAGCAGAGCGACGGCCACTTCAAATCGGCTAGTGATACTGAGAAGAGAGAGGAGACCCGCGGCCGTTCCAAATCGGTTGTCTCGTCGTCACGGCCGCCGCCATGGAGTCGGATGAGAGGCAAGCGGAGAGGATGGGTGAGATTAGAGGGCAGAGTGAGAAGAGAGAGGGAGGGTTTCGATTTGGGTGTTGACGGCAGGGTGGGAATTGGGAGTAGGGCTGGGAATTCGGTCCCAGTTTTTCGGTCAAACCGGAAACCGACCAGTTTCAACCGTCCCGGTTGTGACCGGAAACCGGAATCCAATTAGCCCAATCCAGTTTGCGGTTGCTGTGTTCATAATCCGGTCCGATCCGGTTAAAACCGGAAAAACCGGATAGCCCAACTTCAGCCCATCCTATCTCTCCAGCAAGCCCACCTGCTTCAGCAACTTAGGCCCAGGCCCAACTACAGGCCACACCATCCCTGCCCAAATTCTCAAGGCCCAACTACATAACCCTAAATCGTCTCCCCCCATCCTAGCGGCAAAGGAAAAAAAAACCATCACCCTCCCAATTCCCACCCTGCCGTCAACACCCAAATCGAAACCCTCCCTCTCTCTTCTCACTCTGCGCTCTAATCTCACCCATCCTCTCCGCTTGCCTCTCATCCGACTCCATGGCGGCGGCCGTGACGACGAGACAACCGATTTGGAACGGCCGCAGGTCTCCTCTCTCTTCTCAGTCTCACTAGCCGATTTGAAGTGGCCGTCGCTCTGCTTCTTCTCCGATCGAAACATGTATGACATGACTTTCTCTGGATCTCTCCCATAGCGAAGCATGCAAGACCCGCCCCCTTTTTGCCCCCCTCAATTTCTTGATGGGTTAAGATTTAAGGAGGAACAGAATAGGAAAAGGGATGGGATGGGTGGGATTTGGGTTTCTTATTGTCGTCCCAGGAGAAGTAGAAAGATGGAAATTGGAAGGAGAAATAGAAAGAATGAGAGAGAAGGAAGACTTGGGTTGTAATGAGAGAGAAGGAAGATTTTGGAATGGCGTGGGGATTGGGGGGTTAGTGATTTTTTGTGTTCAAACTTCAAACGACAGTGTTTTGAGATGGAAGAAGGTGATCCGGTTTTTGGGTTGAAACCGGATTCAATCCAGTCCGGTCACGGTTTAACCGTGTAATAATCCAATCCTGTCTTCGGTTGTGGAGTTGGCCAATACGGTTGTAAAAAATCGGGTCAATCCGGTCCGGTTTAAACCGAACCGGACTGTTTCCCAGCCCTAACACGAATAATAGCAATCTGCACATTTTACAGTACATTATCAAGCGGATCTTTGAAATTTTAATTTATAATATGACTCATATCTCATCGTGAGACAAACATACTTTATTTCACCATCTTATTTGCCTTCTAAATTAGAAAAAAAATTCAAAGAATTACAATATATAATTGACGAGACCATGTGATTGCTAATTAAATTTATCATAACAAACATTAATTAACGGGTAAAAATACATCAAAATAGGTTCTGCACGTGGGTATAATTTTATTTGATATTATTGTTTTTTGGTTGCATTTTTTAGTCGTTGGGCGGCTGGCGATGGGATTGCTCTGGGTGGGGAAGGAGGGTGAGTGAGGACTTAGCCAGAGTACGACTGGTTTTGATTCAGTCAAATAGAATGGTTGACTTCTTATATTGTTTTCGATATTGTTGATTCCATCCTGATATTTCATAGGGATAGGAACAATAACCAAAAACAAAATTAGTGGACCTCGTTGCTTTATGCCCATAAACGCGAGTCTATTTGAAAGATAAGGGGCCATAAGTTCAACTGGATCTTATTGAAATCATTCTTCTAATGGTCGGAATACATTTCGGTTGGATGTTTTTGAAAAAAAAGTCAAAATTGTGTTAAATCAATTAACATAGAGCTAAATCAGTTAAAATTTTATGGTCTGACAAGTCAACATTAAGTGCTAACTTCATCATCAAGTGCATTTCATAGATTTCCACCTTCTAGAAGGAGTAAGGTACTTGATCTAATTCACACCGATGTTTATGCGAGATAAAACTCTTGTGGTGCACGCTGTTATGTTACCTTCATCGATGATCACTCAAGGAAGGTGTGAACATATGCTTTGAAAATGAAGGATCAAGTGCTAGATATTTTCAAGCAATTTCACGCTGAAGTTGAAAGGGACAAAGATCCCGTGATTTTTCCCGATTTTGTTTTCCACGTAAAATCGTGTGTCTTGTGAATTCTATTCTTGCTTGTGGTTGCTGCCCCGTTTCTCAACATTTGGTAAGGTTACGTAGCCTCAACTTTTTTTGTTGTTGTTGTCAATAGTTCACTCTTAAAAGGAGGTGAAAAACAAAATCCACGGTTCAACAGAACAATCAAGAACTACATAACCACTAACGAAATAAAGTCCCTGTTATAAACGCGCTGCTACGGATCGGGAAATCGCCGGAATCGACAAAGCAAGAATACGAAAGCGAGAATCGAAAACACGACACACGATTTACGTGGTTCACTAACACGATGTGTGTTAGCTACGTCCACGGGCGAGAGAGAGCCGATTTCACTATATCAAGGAGATTACAGATTACAGAGGAGTATGAGAAGTATTTATAGTACTTCTCCATGTGGGTCTAAACCTAATCCAATCTGCCAAAGGAAACGGTTACAGACCAGGCCCAGAACCCGAACCCAAATAACATTGAGCCCATACACCGTGGGCCGGGGGCGTTGCCCCTGGACCCCACTCGCTGACCGGGCAGCGAGACCCCCGATTACCAGTCGTAGCGGCTGATAGTCCGATTCAAGTCATATCAACAAATCTCCACCTTGACTGGAATCCTCTTCCTCTGAAATCTCTGATGTACTCTGCTCCTTCTCTCTCTCCCGCCATCAATGCCCCGTAGGGCGGAGTCACCCACTCAAGACATTCAGCAAGTCCAAGCAGTGTTGGAACTTGCCATGTGGAACCGACTTCGTGAACATATCAGCAGGATTATCCGCGGTGCCAACCTTCTTCACCTTAATCCTCTTCTCTGTCCTCAAGAAATGATACCTCACATCGATGTTCTTAGTCCTCTCATGGTGGACTTGATCCTTGGCCAAGCATATTGCACTCAAACTGTCGCAATACACCACTGCCTGATCATGATGTAGACCCAGATCACCAACCAGTCCCTTCAACCATATTCCCTCCTTAGCAGCTTCTGTCAACGCCATATACTCTGCCTCAGTAGTAGACAATGTCACCGCCGACTGCAGAGTTGCCTTCCAGCTCACTACAGAACTCCCAAGAGTGAATACATAACCGGTCATCGATCTCCTCGTGTCAACATCTCCAGCATAGTCCGAGTCAGAATACCCAGACACCAAGCACTCTGCATCACTTCCGAAGCTAATCCCCACATCAGGTGTACCCTTAAGGTACCGGAAGATCCTCTTCACAGCCTGCCAATGCTCCTTCCCAGGTTGTATCATAAAACCTGCTGACAACACTAACAACATGTGCAAGATCCGGTCTAGTGCATACCATAGCGTACATCAAGCTACCTACTGCACTAGCATATGGGACTCTCGACATGTACTCCTTCTCAGCCTCTGACTGTGATGCATAAGCTGAGGATAGATGAACATTTGAAGCACTAGGAGTATTTAAGGGCTTTGCTGAAGACATGCCAAACCTCGACAATATCTTCTGGATGTAGCTTTTCTGTGACAAGAAAAGCTTCTTCTTCGACCTGTCCCTGTAAATCTCCATACCCAAGATCTTCTGAGCAGCTCCCAAATCCTTCATCTCAAACTCAGCACTAAGAAGCCCCTTTAACTTCTGGATATCAGACTTTGACCTCGCAGTTATGAGCATATCATCCACATACAGAACTAGATATATCATTGAACCATCCTCTGCCTTGCTATGATATACACAACAATCATATGGACTTCTGTTGTAGCCCAGCTCAAGCATGTAACTGTCAAATCTCTTGTACCACTGCCTCGGAGATTGCTTAAGTCCATACAAGGACTTCTTCAGCTTACAAACATAGTCCTTCTTTTCCCTGAACTTCGAATCCTTCTGGCTGAGTCATGTAAATTTCTTCCTCCAACTCTCCATGTAGGAAAGCTGTCTTCACGTCTAGCTGCTCGAGCTCCAAGTCATAATGTGCCACTATTGCTAGTAGCACTCTGATTGAAGTATGTCTGACCACTGGTGAGAAAATCTCATTGTAGTCAACTCCTTCCCTCTGCGAGAAGCCTCGTGCAACCACCCGAGCTTTAAATTTCATGCCCTCTTTAGAAGTGATTCCTTCCTTCTTCTTGTAGATCCACTTGTTTGTAACAATCTTCCTTCCCTGTGGTCGTTTGACTAGCTCCCAAGTCTGATTCCTGTCATGGGATTCCATCTCATCTCCCATTGCGGCAAGCCACTGATCAGCTTCACCACCTGAAACTGCTTCTCTATAGGACTGTGGCTCTCCTGCATCCACTTCCTCAGCAACCTGAAATGAATACGCCACCATGTCCTCGAAGCCATACCTCTGTGGAGGTACTCCTGCAGTCGCTCTCTTCGGTCTACCAGAAGCAATAGACTATTGAGCTCGTGCATTGGACTCTGAAATTTCTGGCTCTGCAGAGACATCCTCATCATGTTGATCTTCTCCACCTTGGTGCTCAAACTCACTCTTATTGAGAGTTTGCAGCTCCACCTGCTTATCAACATTCCTGCTACCTGTGTGTGGTCCACGGTTGATCAGGAAGCACGCCATGTTTACTGCTTCTGCCCAGAATCTTCTCTCTAGTCCAGCATTAGAGAGCATGCACCGTGCTCTCTCCAACAATGTCTGGTTCATCCTTTCTGCAAATCCATTCTGCTGGGGTGTATCTCTAACAGTCCGATGACGGGCAATCCCTTCATCCTTGCAGAATTCGTTGAACTCAGAATTACAGAACTCCAGACCATTGTCCGTTCGCAGCTTCTTGATCTTCTTACCGGTCTGATTCTCCACCAATGTCTTCCACTGCTTGAACTTCGTGAAAGCCTCACTTTTCTGCTTCATCATGAAAATCCAAGTAAATCTCGAATAATCATCAATAATAACAGAAAATACCTGCTGCCTCCAATGGATTCAACTCGTGAAGGACCCCAACAGTCGGAGTGGAGGTAATCCAGTATCCCCTTCGTCCCGGTGGATACCCTTCTTGGGAAACTTGCTGCGGTGTAGCTTCCCAAACACACAATGCTCACAGAATTCCAAATTCTACACCTTGTGCCCGCAAAGAAGATCCCCTCTTCGATAGAACTTGCATCCCCCGTTCACTTCATATGCCCCAGTCTCATGTGCCAGAGAGTGGTCATATCTTCCTGTTGAACTGAGACGATGCAACTGCAGCAGAACCAGACAACACAGACCCTTGTAATGCATACAAGGTCCCACGCTTCACGCCCTTCAGTACCTTCCTCGAACCCTTGGCAGACATACACAACTCCACCTTTTCCTTTGAAGCTGAAACCCTTGCTGTCGAGTAGACTCAAGGAGATCAGGTTCTTTGTCATTCGTGGAACATGCCTGACATCATTTACGGTACAGAATGAACCATCATGTGTCCGAACCTTTATGGATCCGATTCCAACAACCTTGCAGACAGCTCCATTAGCCATGACCACGTTACCACCATCTATCTGCTCGTAGGTTGTGAAGCAATCCCTGTTCGGAGATATATGATATGAGGCTGCAGTATCCAGAAACCACACATCACCACGATGTGCCTTCTCATCTACAGCCAAGGCGAGATCGTCTTCAGAACTATTGTCCACTTCTGCCACGGCAACTGAACCTTGTTTCTTCTGTTGCCCTCTTCTCTTGGGACAGTTGTACTTCCAATGCCCCACTTCCTTACAGTTGTGACAAGCATCCACCTGGCTGTGAACCGGGACCCTTGGAATTCTTGCTCGAATTCCCTTTACCAGATTTCTTCTTTCCCTTCCACCTGTAACAGCCAAACCGATGCCTCACCACCTGTACCAGATCTGGACGCCTTATGTCTGATCTCTCTCGTATGAAGAGCAGACCTGACATCCTCCAACGACACGCTTTCTTTACCAGCAATAAAAGAAATCAATGAAATTCTCATATGAACTCGGCAAAGAAACCAGCAGGATTAGGGCAGCATCCTCGTCATCAACTTGAACATCTATATTACGCAGATCCAGCAAAATAGAGTAAGTTGTTCGAGATGTTCCCTCAAAGGCGTACCTTCTTGCATCCTCAAGCTGAACAACCGTTGCTTGAGATGCAGCTTGTTGGTTAGAGACTTAGTCGTGTACAGACTCTCTAGTTTCAACCACAAGCCCGCGGCAGTCTCTTTCTCAGCAGCGACTTCAATGATGACGTCATCAGACAACGATAGCATGATGGTCGAGTGGGCCTTCTCCTCCAGGGTATTCCACTCATCGTCATCGACCGTTGCCTTCTTCTGTTTCGCAGACAGCGGCCCCCACAACCCTTGCTGTTTTAATAAAGCCTGCATCTTGATCTGCCATATTAGCGAAGCTGTTCTTCCCCGTGAACTTTTCGATCTTCATGTTTCACCGACGTCATTCTTCTGAATCGAAACCCTAGCCTGATTTCCAGCCGCGACTCTGATACCACTTGTTATAAACGCGCTGCTACGAATTGGGAAATCGCCGGAATCGACAAAGCAAGGAATACGAAAGCGAGAATCGAAAACACGACACACCGATTTACGTGGTTCACTAACAAGATGTGTGTTAGCTACGTCCACGGGCGAGAGAGAGCGATTTCACTATATCAAGGAGATTACAGATTACAGAGGAGTATGAGAAGTATTTATAGTACTTCTCCATGTGGGTCTAAACCTAATCCAATCTGCCAAAGGAAACGGTTACAGACCAGGCCCAGAACCCGAACCCAAATAACATTGAGCCCATACACCGTAGGCCGGGGGCGTTGCCCCTGGACCCCACTCGCTGACCGGGCAACGAGACCCCCGATTACCAGTCGTAGCGGCTGATAGTCCGATTCCAAGTCATATCAACAGTCCCGATATGAGCCACCCTATGAGTATGAGGCATGAGCCACTATGTGCCATTGCGAGCAACCAGCTGTAGCCTCGACTTTTAGTAAAAAAAATGAGAGTTAAAAGCAGGCCTGTTTTGAAACGGATCCGAAACCCAATCCAATAAAAACTAGACCTCAAACCATTCGCCTGGTGGCTTTCTTTCTTAATAAATATGGCGGTTGGTTACTAGCCTGGGCCTGGCTTATCTTATTTCCTTAACCAAACATGCCAACTCTTGCTTCAACCTCCGGTCGGAGCTCACCGACCGATCAGGCAACACAGACAGAGACCACCAGGAGAAGAAAGCAAACGTTTTACAGACCGCGGGAAAGAAGAAAAAGAGACGTAAAGCGACGCTCCAACACGATAGGCCTTAAGAAGAAAGGCCGATTTTAAGGGAAGGGGAAAACGAAAAAACAAATCAGTGAGAATTGAGAAGTAGCGTTAATGGCGGAGGAGAAAGAAGCGTCTTCGAGTTCCCTGAACCAAGGCCTGACTCACCGTGAACCGGACCCGGACGACGACGACGACGACGATGTTCTCAAGTCTGCTCCTGGTTCCCCGAGCTCCTCCACTCGCAAGGTAAGACGCCTCCATACGCACAGAAATCGCTAAACCTAGGAATGAATTCTGAGTTAGAAACTGGGAAATACTCGGAGATTTGTTGTTTCGCATTGAATCATTTTGCTTGATCGCCGTAGTTGCCGTCGTATTACGAAGTCGAATTATAAGGGAAGTTAGGCGTAGTGTTAATCAGAATCGTATATCCCGCAGTAATTGGATCTTTTGCATGAACTCTAGCAGGCAGAGATCTTGTCGATGGATGTGGGAAACTGAATTGTAGTTTCTGTATTTGCTGCAACGATTAAAATTGTTCATCTGATAGATTTTAGTTTGTGATCTTGACTTCACTAGGCTTGTTATGCTGTTCTTCAAAGCTGGGCAACTAAGAAGTTCGTGACTGGATGGTAATGAGCTTATCATTTTAGTGTACATCCTCCATTCTGAAGTTCTTTTTTCTTGCTTCAACTGAATTTGTTTGAATTCTTTCGGTTTGTGGAACTGCAGCGTCGTTCTGTTTCCAGTTGCGGTGACCTTTATAGTGTCGTGGTCGTTTATCCAGTTGGTCGATGGTTTCTTTAGTCCGATATATGCTAAACTTGGCATCAACATCTTTGGTAAGAATTTTCTGAACGGACGATGGTCAATCTGCGTTTCAAGATACAGTTGAAGTTAAATAACTAGATACATAGGAGAAAGTAGATATTAGCATACATTGTGGGAGATTCAGGATGTACTCATTGTTATGTTCTTTTGTTGGTTAATGTTCTGTCAGTTTCAATGTATTCACTATACTGATTTGGTGAATTGAGAGTGCAGCTTTCTTTTATTTCCTCTTGTAAACCAAGATATTGCATTTGTTTCTTCTTTGTAGTACCTTCTCCTTCCTCTTCTTATTTCCAAATTAGTTGTGTTTTGTGGCTGTTGGTTCAGTAGGTTCCATGTTAAGCATAATGTAGTTAATTGCTGATCATCTGCCACGTGACAGCTTTAGTCCTGCATTCTGGATTACAACCCTAATAACCATTGATTACCCCCCTTATTTTATGCTTTCTTGGGACACATCAAAATGTCTTTCAGTAGTATTCCTTGTAGTTCAGTAAACTTTACCTGAAAGTAGATGTTTCTAATTCTTCATTTTTGGTATTTGGTATCATCCTCCTGATGTGTGCCTGCCCCTTCTTACTATATTAGGTTATCACTTGCTATGCTAATGTTTGCTCTTCGCTGCAGGCCTTGGATTCCTCACATCACTACTTTTCATTTTCTTTGTGGGCATGTTTGCTTCATCATGGTTGGGTTCGACTGTCTTCTGGCTTGGGGAATGGTTTATAAAGCGGATGCCATTCATGAAGCACATCTATTCAGCCTCTAAACAAATAAGTGCTGCTATCTCTCCTGGTAAGTTAGCTGATTGTCAGGTTCCATTCATGAGGCACATATATAATGCATTTTTTAAAATGTATCAGCAGTCTATGCTTCACAAAGACTTCCCTAATCTTTCTGATGCTTTCACCTGACTGTTCATTTTGCAACGATTTTCAATTGAACATACCAGTTATTCATTTTTGTGACCATATACCTTAGAAAGAACAATACATCCAGACATTTTTTAGAATACGTGATTATTGCTCCAAGGTTTAGACTGTGGTGGCAGGGTGTTTTCTCATCCATTCTATCACTCGGCCTAGGCTCTGGAGGGGGTACTCCTAGCAGTCACTCTTCATCATTTCCTTCAACTTACTAAAGATTCTGCCACAGCTGGTGAGATTTGCCTTGTATGTGCATGCAGATCAGAATACTACTGCATTCAAAGAGGTTGCGATTATTCGTCATCCTCGTCATGGTGAATATGCATTTGGTTTCATCACATCATCCCTTACCCTTCAGGTTAGCAGTTTAATAACATGATGAGATGTATCTCGGGTCCCAAATCACCCTGAATTCAGCATTTGCTCCTTGCTTAAGTTTGCTCGATGAGGACCAGAACCTAAATGAGGGTAACTAATTATGTATTTGGCTCCTTCTGAATTGTTGCTGATGTGGATTCTTTTTATCATAGAGAGAAGATAGAGATGAAGAATTGTGCAGTGTTTATGTCCCAACAAACCATCTATATATTGGGGACATCTTTCTGGTCAGTGCTGCCGACATCATTAGACCAAATTTATCCATTCGGGAAGGCATAGGTCTGCTTCCTACTACTCCTCCTAATTCTTGATGTGATGCTTTAAGCTTTTGACTTTTTCTATTTGCACTGCACGCTTTACTTTAAGTTTTCTTAATTGCTACCAGAAATTATGTCAAGATATGATTAGGCCATAACCATTTACAAGATATTGTTATGTCAATACGACTTCAGATTTGATTTTGGTGAGGCTAGCATGGGTTCAACATTTACTCATTTAGTGCCCGAAGTAGAATTTTTTATTCTCTGAATAGGTATCAGTGACTGAACGGCAGTTAAACTTAACAACCTTAGAGAAAGAGACTTAAAAAGTAAACCAAATTATGGCTTGCTTTCCCATGAAGGCTTTACGTATTCTGGGCAAGGTTTTGCTTGATGTTCCTGGTCGACCTCATTTATATGTTCCGCATCTCTTTGATATTGCTTATTGTTGCTATCCTTGCACCTCTTAATGGTATGTATGTATGTTTCTCTTGTCTATTGAACCAGAGATCATAGTTTCAGTGGGCATGTCGATGCCACAAATGATATCTGCTGTGGAAAGGGTTTCGCATCATCATCGTCGCAGCAGCATAATCCCCCTAACCAGAGTGGTGTGAAGGTTACATCATATCTCTCCCTGTCACCTGCATCTGACTTTGTGGATGATTGATTAATGTAAAGAGCACAGTTACTGTAGTCTCACCACATGCATGTTCAACTAGCCGGAAGGTTACATCAGATCCGTCTCGTGCATTATCATAGGTTCATTGGAGTTTCGTTACTCCAAGATGTGATTTTCCTTTTTTATTTTTTTTATCCTCATGGAGACATCAGTATCAGTATGTCTATCTATAAGAAACCAGAATTGCCTAGAATTGGGAGAGACTATGTACCTGAGACTGCTACATATTATGTATAAGAAAAACGTGCCAGATTTTATGTACTTTCTGCATTAGGGTAGTCTGGATGAGGATTTTTAATAAGAGATTTTGTCACAATTCCTCGGTTTATCAAGTTTGACCAAATAACGCATTTGAGAAAACGAGGATTTCAAGATTAGTTTTATATATATATTCATCAAAACATGGTACTAACAATAGCCTCGCTAGTTACCCTCACCCCCCAGGTTACTAAAGACTTAGACGGTTGCAGATAACTGAAAAAGCTCAACTTTCCTGACCCTCAGACAAACATTCGACTTGTTATTTTATAATTCGTACCAAGGAGGTAATATCCTTCCTAACTCCAGCGTGTATCCTTCAGCACCCTATTCTCCATATATGGCTGATCATCGACTGCCAAATATTATCCTCCCAGCTTGTGCATCAACAATGTTCCTTGACAGCAGTGTTCCTTGACAGCTCCGTCGAGGTATATGTGTAACTTCTCGATTCCAAACAAGTGGAACACATATCACAAACAAGCCATCCTGTATATCCACATCTTGTCATCTTCTCTTCAAACAAAAACAACAATCATAACCAATTACATTAAACACAATTTTTGTATATTTTTTAATACAAAACATACACGAAGTGATACTCTGAAAATCAGAGGACTTTTTCATCGTGATTAGCAAGCCTACTAAGTCTACCGTATGTATTTATATGGTGCTTGATACTACAATTTCCATATAGAGTTTCATGTAGTTTCTCAATTCTAAAATCACTGCTCTCTCCTTAATTTTCGCTAAAGGTAAATTAGTAATTGGCCAACATGGAAGAAACTACTACGTGTTGTGTCCTTGCATTTTTCAATTTATATTTAAATTTGTACTTTTTTATCTTTGTTTTTATCTCTTTCTAACTTGCTCTGAAATTCCCTCCATCGTGCAATAGTTTGCGCCCCTTTCACTTCACAGTACAAGGCCGCCTTTGAAAATCAATCTTCCGATCTCTTGGCACTACTATTTATTCTTGGGGATTTAAACTTGGCAAGTAAAAGATTTCTACTCCGATATCAATCCATGGCGAATAGAATGGAGTTCAATAAATGGAGGTGCAGAAGGAGGATTGAAAATTGAATTTTTTGGTTGAAACATACGCCTCTTGATATTGAAGATAGAGTGGATAAAAAATTTATTGTACAACGAAGAGTGGTGGCTATTCGATCTTTATGTTTATGGTTTTTGAAGCTATTGCATCCTAATATATCTTATAACGTGCAATCATCGATTGATTTATTGAAGTAGGTCGGTCGATTCTTTATTCAACCTACTAGAAATGATAAAGAGTGTAATTTTGTTCCTTATTACTTTGATCGAGTCTATTAGTATATTGGAGGTAACCCTAATTTTGGCTTTGCTATAAAGTTGTGATGATCCCCTCTTAGCTGAGTTGTTAGCATATAGTTGACTTGAATCACCAACTCTCCATTTCTTTTTGATTAGGTTTGTTCCTAAAAGAAGAGCATTGAACCGTTATGTAGGATTGCGAGGTTTAAAATTTAGTTTCAAACTATCTATGGTTCATGAGGGAATTTCAGTGAGCATTTATACTCTATCTTTCTTGACAATCAACTAACTTATATCATTTACCGGTTACTTAATTATCATTATGAAAATGATATCAATGTTACATTTTTATATATCTCCAAATGTTCGATCTATATATTCTTTCTTTATGTATCATCTCGATCGAATGATTGCCAATAAAATTAAACGGATTGATAAATTTAAATGTAACATGAAAATATAAATATTCCGACCAATGGGCCAAGTTATAAACTAGTGAATAATAAGCCACACCAGGAATCTATTCCTTGGAATAGAACAACCTTCCCATATGAGTTTAGCCCAAGGTAGTTTTATTGGTAAAATACCTTGGGTACCACTAAAGTATGAGAATTGGGGCAGGTATACCACTTAAGTTTGAATAGTGCTTCAAGTACCACTGAACTCTATTATATGTGCATTCGGTACCACTTAAGTTTACTGCTAAATGCATTCTATAAAAGTTGATAGAATATTCTTGAAATATTCTGTTTTCTAAATTTCAGAAATGATCCTTCTACTTATTATTGTTGTAAAGAATCCTCTGTACTTATGAAAAACATCATTTGTTTTTATTGTTTAGTTTGAATCTTCTTTTGAAGACTCTGGTACCGAACCAATATTTCAATATGAAATTTATAATCAATTATCATTATAAGTATTTTCAATTATCATTATGTGTTCCAATAATTGAATTAATCTCTGAAGTAAATATATCCTATGAATTTTATCTTGATATAAATAATCTAAAGATGTTATATTTAGTTTACTTACATCATGTTGATGTTGTTTTATTTTCCATGTTAAATCTCCTTGTAAGCTTCTAATATTATATTGTAGATGTTTCATATTAGTTAAATTTACTAATTCTAATTCTTTTACAATAGTCATATTTTCTTTTCTATATTTGAAATTGAATGTTTTAGCTTTTATAGTTTACTTATTACTGGGTTGCTTTCCGTCTCTTTTCGTTCTTTTTTTTTTCAATTAATGGAATATGTTTAATTTTCAAATGGTGTCCCATTTATCCTTCTTTGGTCTTGATGTATTGATGGTCAATTAGGTTTTATTTTAACTGATTTTAGTGGTGCTTTTAATTAAATTAGAGATTTAAATAGATATCTAATATTAATTATTTATTATTATCTTTTAGTATATTATATTCTTTCTTGATATTCGTTTATTATTTTTTACTCATTTATCTATTATATTTAAAAAATTTCATTAGTCATTCTAGTAGTACTATGTTTAGAAGGTTTTCTAATTTTTATATTAGATAATACTTGTTGAAATGTAACTTTTGATGTTTTTATAAGTTTTGAGTACCAAAAGGTAATTAAAAGCTTGAGTTGGATGGAAAACTAGACGGATGCACTTTATGTGGACTTTAATGATACCCGACGCCCTATTCAAACTTAAATATCTTGTTTAAACTAAAATAATTTTCATTAATTATTACATGTATGAAATGCTTGGCGAATTTAAGTAGCTGGAGCAAATCTCTCAAATTCTACGCAATTCAGAAAGTTCAAACGTCCACCATAGTATCTGACAGTCTCTGCGAAAAAATGGTGGGGGGAGCAAGAAGGGTTGTTCTCCTCCCTCGTCGTGAAGTTGAAGTGGGTGACAATTGCAAGCTGAACGAGCATTCTACTACTACCTCTAGGCTCATCGAACACATACTTGACGTGAACGGCTATTTGCCGCCAACCAAATCGCTATTTGCCGCCAACTAAATTATTATTATTATTTTTGAATTTTCCCTTTCTTTCATTCTATAAATTTGGATACCAATAACATTTGACTCATTCCAACAAAAATTTCTGTCGTCGAGCCCAGTGCATCCATCGCCGGCCAACCTCTCGTTGTCCTCAACCGTCGGAAAACAAATAAGTTTAATTTTTCCGGCAACTTTTTCAGTTTTCTGGCGAGAATGACGGCAGGCCGAAAAAAATTGTGGCCGGGACGCCGCCGAGCCAAAAATTTCTGTCGGCGTGGCGGCGTCACGCCGCAACTTTTTTCCAGTTCGCCGCCGAACACGCCGACCGATATTTTTCTGGCAGTGTGTACGATGGTCGGTCAAAAATTTTTTGCGGTCGGGGCGCCTCCGGGCCGAAAGAGATTTTCGGCCTGCTCTCCTCCTGGCTCGGCTGCGCACCAGCCGCAAATTTTTTCGGCCCGGCGGCGCACCGACCGCAAATATTTTCGGTCTGACCGGATTTTGCAGGCAATTTTATTTTATATGTTAATTAATTAGTCAGTAGAAAATTAATGAGTTAATAGAAAATTAATTAATTAGTGATTGATTAAATAATTAATGTTAATATTCAGTACATTAGTTAATAGAAATTAACAATTAGTGTTAATATTTATTTAAATTGGTGTATGAATATTTGATTACTTAAATGATTTAATAGAAAATTAATTAATTAGTGATTGATTTAACAATTAATATTAATATTTAGTACATTAGTTAATATAAATTAGTAATTAGTGTATTTCAATTGGTGTATGAATGTTTAATTACTTAAATTATTTAATAGAAAATTAATTAACTAGTGATTGATTTGAAAATTAATGTTAATATTCAATACTTTAGTTAATAGTAATTAGCAATTAGTGTATTTCGATTGGTGTATGAATGTTTAATTACTTAAATTAGTTAATAGAAAATTAAGTAATTAGTGATTGATTAACAATTAATGTTAATATTCAGGACATTAGTTAATAGAAAATTAATTAATTAGTGCGCATCTAAGTATAATTTGTAGATAATTAGATATGGATGATGCGGGTGGGAGTGAGTTGCCTAGATTCGATGGTAGGATTGTTTATGCATCAACACGAAGGAAGGTGCCCAAGAAGAATAAGGAGAAGAAGCGCTCTCGACAGATTGGACATCAGTCAGAGGCAGATTTAGGGGATGATGAGTTAGAGGCTCCTACTATAGTTGCTCGTTCGGCATCACGGGCGTCTGGTTCCCATGGGAGGAACCCGAGTGCTGCATCGAGGGTGATCTCGGTTGAGTTTGATCTGGACGATACTGATGAGGATATCCAGGTCCCTCCACCTAGGCGAGGACATGGACGAGTGTCGTCTTGTACGACAACATCACGTCCTGCTATGTATAGGGACTGAGTTGAATGGTTCGTACCACCTACTCATGAGAGACAGAGATCTCCGGGACTAGACGGAGTAGGGGAGGACGTTCGAATGGTTCTCCACCGTGGGAGCTTGTTGGTGAGTGTCCTGGTGGACCTACGGATCCTAGCCTCATTAGGGGCATCCGTGGCCACGCTGCCTATGCGCTTTGGACGAGGATTGCAGATCGAGGGGTCATTAGGTTCTACAGTCGTACATCGACGGTTGATTATCTGGGTAGCTACGTGTTTACGCATGTTTGTGCGGAGGATCTGGTTCAGCAGCTAGGTCTCCATCACCTGATCTACTCTATGTTCCGCAAGATAGCAATTGACGAGGCTTTGATCTCAGCTTTTGGGGAGAGGTGGCAGCCAAACACGAACACCTTCCACTTGCCTTTTGGAGAGATGACGATCCTCCTCCACGATGTTCAGTACTTACTGCAGATTCCTGTTGAGGAACGACTGATGAGTAGAACTTCTGCGCAGTGTGACCATCCAGAGGTGGGTTTGTGTGCGCTTCTTGGGATGAACTCGGATTAGCTGAGTGGTCGGTCAGAGGCCCCTGGATATGTTAGTAAGGGTAAGTGGTACAACAAGGACGGTTTTCTTGCGGAGATGCTTGTAGGCGAACGAGACACATGTGACAGAGGCGCAGTCATACTTGTTGTTGCTGTTGGGGTCCACTTTGTTTGTGGACAAGGCAGAGACAGGGTTCGGCCGGTGGTGAACCTATTTTTGGACGAGTTGGAGGAGGTAGATCAATACAGTTGGGCGTCAGGTACACTTGCTTGGTTGTACAGATACCTTGGTCAGGCGTCTCGAGCTGGTGCAGGGGGTGGCTGGTTGTCTCACACTTCTGCAGTGTTGGATCTACGAGTAATTTTCGAGTTTCAGGCCATCTCACTTTGAGCCACCCGTCGTTGGATCTGATGAGGCTAGGGCTTCACGATGGATTGGGAAGCCGACACCTGGTTCTGTGGCGTATCCCAGTGTGAAGTTGCGTTCTATCGTCGAACCCTTGACAGCTTGACTCCTTCTGATGTGTTTTGGACACCTTTCCATCAGAGGCTTTCCATCAAAGGCCTCATCAGGCAGTGCGTCGCTCTTGACGGCTTGACCCCTTCTGATGTGTTTTCAACTCCTAAACTCTAAATTCAATTCTTACACGCTAAATTCAACTCCTAAACTCTAAATTCAATTCTTACATGCTAAATTCAACTCTTAAACGCTAAATTCAACTCCTAAACTCTAAATTCAACTCCTAAAATCGAATTTTTCCAAAAAATTCCAAACACAGACTGTGGGCCGAAATTTTCCGGCGGCCGAAACCTGGCCGGGCCAAAAATTTTCCGCGGCCGGAACCATGCAGGTCCGCCTGAAATCGGTTACCGGAGCCAGGCTGAGCCGAAAACATTTTGTAGCTCAGCCTGTCTCCGGCCACAAATTTCCATCGGCCCGGCTAGGTTCCGGCCGCCGGAAAATTTCGGCACGCCGTCTGTTCGTTGAAAATTGTCGGAAAAATTGTTCAAAACTACAAAAAAACGACGCACCTGCTTAGGGATGATTCATGGATGCGTGTCCGCAGTTTACGTCGAGGTTCGGCTTTCCCGATGATTTTTTGGCGACTTTTCCGACGAGCGTTGATTTTTACTGATTCAATACGTTTTCTGAAAGTTGGATATGTTGTAGATTGTGAAACTCCTTAACCAAAAATGTACATATATACTTTTTTTTTAGTTGGTGGCAAATAGAAATTTGGTTGGCGACAAATAGCAAGTCCCATACTTGACACCTTGCATCATGGCAAGACCAAAATTCGATGCAAAGCAAAGCTAAGCAAGTATTCAATCCAATGGCAGCAACTTGTGTGGGAGTTAATTATTGAGGTAAACTGACGCTAGCCAGGGAATTATATTAACCATAGTTCAAGAAGGTATAATTCTGCGCACTCTTCTGGGCAGTGACAAAACGGCTTCGCTCATATCCTAGGGCAGACAATTAAGCGTTTCATATAAATGTCAAAGTTACTATTAGGCATAGTTAGTAAATACTCCGTTTAATACACATACATTTCCCCGTTCATTTGATGACTCCCCTACTAAACACGTAAAAACTCGTATAACACATTTAATATCCATATTTAATGAATTAAATTATTAACTTTAATATTATTTATATATATAGATATATTTTAAATAATTAATTTTATATATTTATGACTATTAGTGTACTATTAAATGTAACAATAGTTTAGAGACGAAGTAAAATACCCGTACATATTTTATACGTAATTTTTCCGTACTGTATTTTACTAACTAGATATGCTCTTAAGGGAACAACTAGGCACAATAAATCGGTGCAAGACGTGATTAATCGAAGCGAGACACTGATTAATTGCACTTAGCAGACCAAGGATTTAATTAAAAATTGTAATTACTAATCTTTCCAAAACAAACCAACTCCAGCTACCATATCTCGAAATGCATCCTGCACTCAGTTCCTCGATCTGGAATTACAATTCTAAGTCTAGACATATTTTGATTATCTTTTATAGTTAGTTAAGTTATTAATCATTTGAAATCAAACTAAGTGAAAAACAACATGTTATAAAATCGTTATTTCTACTTAAAGTCGCCGTTTTGCACAAACCACCGGCCTCACGCTTTTTCTGAACCCTCATATCAACTAAGAAACAGAAGACAAATCAGAACCAAGTGGTTCTTCTGGTACCTTATTCTTCTCGTTGTAAGAGTCCAATGCTTCCTTGACAAGTATGGTGGTTTCCCTTTCGTGATTTCCCGTTCTTCTTCGGTCTCATCATCAAAGTTAAGCAACGTGTAATGTAAATCGAGTACATCCAAAATTAATCGTGAAACTGGTAACAAAAACAGAAACCTTGCTACCAGCTAATTCTGGAAGAACAAGCAAACATACAAAATGAAGAAGAAAAATAATTCACCAACCACAATGGTGTTTTCGGGTCCATGTTAGTCCACGAACATGCCACCAATTGGGAGTGCGGATCTGGTGACTAAGGGGGGGGGGGTGCTTAGTCACTTGACTAAGCCTCTCCTAGCCATTAGATCTGGACACTTCAATCCAATGGTTAAAAAGTGGGAAGGACTATTTAATTAATGGCAGGGGTAGTTTGGGTATTATGAAAAATTACGAAGTATACAAACCGGATTTACAATCAGTACAAACCATACAAACATACGAACAGTACAAACTAGAGCGACAAAACATACAAACAGATTTACAAACATTACAAACGTATGAACTGTACAAACAATACAAACTAGACCGACAAACAATACAAACCATACAAAAAGAAAAAACAACCGGGTTGACTTTTGAGGCTCCATCCTATATAGAGGGGCTCCTTTCCAAAGTCAACCCGGGTGTTTTTTAGACATTCAAACAGTACGAACATGGTGGACAAAAATGACAAACTAGACCGACAATCCATACGAACTGAAAAAACACTCGGGTTGACTTTGGAGGCTCCATCCCTATATAGAGAAGTTCCATCCAAAAGTCAACCAGGTTGTTTTTTAGACATAAAAAAACATTACAAACATGGTTGACAAAAATGATAAACATGGTGCACAAAAATAACAAAGTTTACAAACATTACAAAAAACCCGACAAACATTACAAAATAACAAAGCGTACAAACATTACTAAATAAACCGAAAAACAGTACAAAGCATACTAACCGTACAAAATGTCACTAAAAATAACAAACAATACAAACCGAATCTATACAAACATTACAAAATAAGTCAGTAAACATCACAAACTCAACACTGTCGCCGGGAATCTCTCTCTCTCTCTCTCTCTCATAATTCCACTGGTGGAAACAATCCCCCCTGGAAAAGGAAGCCGGCTGGGAAAAATAATTCCCCTGGTGAATCCAATCCCCCTGGAAAGAGAAGCACGCCGCCACCGGGAAAATTCCCATCGGAACAATTTCCCCGCCGGAAGGGAAGCCGGACGTCGGCAGGCGGCGGACAGAGGAGTGACGCTTATTATTTTGTTTTAATTAATTCATAAATAAACATTGTAATTACCATAGTGTCCTTCATTAAATTGAATTAATTTGGACCATTAGATTTTAATGAGGTTCAATGGCTAAGATTGACTTAGTCATGTGACTAAGGGACCCCTCAGTCACCAGATCTTAGCCCCACCAATTGGTCATAATATTTGTTGTTGCAATTACGTCTGTACTCATCCAATGTTTTAGGCGACTCGTCCTCCTCCTCCTCGATAGCATCGCGAGCTCCCACATCGGTAGCTTCTCTTCTCCTGGCGCCGGTGATGACGTAGACGACGGATCTACCACACCATCCTCTTGCTGTGGGTGATCAGGTGGGCCTTGGGTCTTTTGCTTTTTGGCAGAAGGAGGTTTTTCCAACCCTTGCCTATCGCAAACTCTTTCCTTTCGCTCGACCCATTTTTTCAAGATTGGGAACGGCTGCCATGCAGATGCAGCTTCTTATAGTTTACTCAAACGATTTTTGAATAAATACTCGATAATATATTTTCAGAATCGCTCATTAGACACTTATAAAATCATGGCCGGCAGAATGTGCATTGCATGGCATTTTTTTCGCCTTTGACATTTTTGGCAGAATGTGCATTTCCTTTAAACTCTCTAAACCTCCCTCCCTTCCTTCCTCCCATTCATTACATGCAGGTGCGTGGGCGGCCTTCCATTTCTCGAATGCTCTGTTTCTGACCTTTCTCTCGGAACAGTGTCGTCGATAGTTTGCCACGAATGTTCCGATAAACCTCAGCTTCATAGGTTCTCGTAGCAGCATGATCGGAAGACGACAGCAGGTCAGCAGCCTCGAAGGTGATGTAGTAGTTCTTGCCAGAGCACTGGCCCCAATTCGCCTTCACGATCTTAACAACTTTCAGCACGGATTCCTGCATACCATACAAAGACAGACAGACAAGCTCATCATCATGTCGCGAGATCTGATATAAACGACCAGGCACAAGCATCACATTTGACACCTGAGGAAAGGTACATCCAGTGACGTAGCCAGGATTCTAGGTAAGGGTGCAATTTTTTTAAAAGTAAATTTATCTTATATGAAAAATTATGAATTATTGCAACGACACAATGTTTTTTACCCTCGAATGAAACTTTTAAAATATATATTATGCATATAAACTAACAAAGATTTATTGTCAATATATCTTACCAAGTACTTGTTAATCATTCAAATTTGTGTTGTTAAAGTCGGTCAGGTGATCATGGATAGTCGAGGAACGACGTTTGGAATGAGATGGTAGAGGCGCGCAACTTAGCAATCATGTTTGAGGATAATTAGATACTAACCTCGATAATTGACATAGTGTTATTATGAGAGAATAAGAGTCACCACACATTGGAGCTAACAATTATCTAAAAATTGGAGATTGAAACATTGAGTTATTCGCATGTTGTTTTGATTTGATTTTGTTTATGTGCAAACTATTTTAATCTATATAGCTGAAGATAATTTAAATGTATGATATTAATTATATTGTAGTTTCTTATTAGAAATACTAGTGATAGGAATAAGGCTCCATGTTAAGTGTTATTGTAAATAAACTAATATACCTACTTTTAATATTGTTATTGTTCCAATCCAAGGGTGTGCCTGGAACATAGGGGTGACTATATGGTCCGGTCCGGTTAAATTGGACCAAATTGATCCGGTCCCAACATGGTCTTTTCGGGAATATAAGGACCAAAGATTGGATTGGATACAGTCCGGTCTTGACCGGTCCGGTCCCAATTTTATCTTGATTTTAAGTGTTGGGGGTCTCTTATCCGGTTTTTTACCTCAAATCTAAGCCCGAATATGAGATTGCATTGTTTGCTATCCGGTCCCAGTCCGGTCCCGGTCCGGATTATACGGTCCGGTTTCGGGTAAAACCAAACAGTCCGGGACCAAGTAGCCAGCCCTAGTGGAACACCCTACCAATACACTCCCTCCGCCCTGGGTACACCCCAAATTATGCTGGCAACAAACATGTATGAACCATTTCACAAAGTATGTGCCCGGATAATTCAATGTCTCGATAATTAGCTCTCGGTCAGTCCATGATAGCACCACCACAACAACAACAATAACAACAAACACAGATAGATTCAGAGAGAAAGGCAGAGCAAAAGGCGATGAGGATCAGATACAAACCCCCTTGTGGTCTTCATTGTGTTGCCTAATCACGAAATCCACACACTCCTTGACATTGTTGCCATGCCGCTTAGATTCCAAGTTGACTGGCAGAACGCCGAATTCAATGATGTCCACAGGAGGAAGTTCTTCGCCCACATCAAATCCCTGCTTTGGGTGAGGGCAGAATTTGAATGATTCATTCAGCGCAAGGAACAGAGTATCACTGTAACACAAAAATTTAAGCCACAGTGCGTACATACCTCGCTTTTCAGAATCGTATCATAGAAGAGCTTTAACTTCTCCTGCCCGGCCTTGTCTTTGGGATACCAGATCAAAGGCTCTGACGGCGCCTGAACAAACACTTCGCGGACCGTGCCATCATCCTCCTCTTCCACGATTTCTATCTCGACATCCTCGTCGTCCTCCCCTTCATCGTCGACCTCGTCGTCTTTGCTCTCACCGGCTCCCTCGCGTTTTTGCTTCTTCAGCTCCGATTCAAGCACAGTTTCGGATCCAGGAGCGGATTCAAGAGGGAACGGCTGGGTATCCATGGCTGGAAAGGGATTGATTGGGAGAATGTAAGAACCGGGGCTGGAGTTTGAGGGGAAGGAAGAATGCGGGTAAAGGATGCAGAAACCCTAGTTCTCGGAACCAGGCTCTGATACCTAGGGTGGCAGTCGGTCGGTTTCGATTTAACCGAAAACTGAAAATCCGGTTATCGGTTAAACCGAGCCACCCCCTATAGGTGCCGACCACCGACCGTGAGGTGTGTCACGGTTAGCCGGCCAACCGACCGATCGGTTTCAGTTTAAGGCACGGTTAGCCGGCCAACCGGAAAATGTAGCTTTTCTACAAAAAAAAAAGGAAAGAAAAGAAAAGAAATATTCTGGACCACTCACTCCTAATCCCTCTCACTTCTCTCAATTCTTCTTCTTCCTTTCTTCCAGAGAAACCCGCCGGCCCTATCCCTCTCACTTCTCTCGATTCTTCTTCTTCCTTTCTTCTTCCTTTCTTCCTTTCAAAATCAGTGATAACAGTAGCGAGAAGGAGAGACCAATTTTGAATTTCTCAAAATCCAATCAGAAACAGAGCGAAAAATCACGAGCCAGATTCAACGGCGAGCATCGGCGTCGCGGTCTCAGAATAGGAAGGTTTGTTGTTGTCGTCGTCGGTTTTGAAGGAGGGGAGAGGATTACCGCCTTTGATGACCCACCCGAGGGCGAAGAAGGAGAGGCCGGCGAGAATCGCCGAACCCCAGGCTTGGTACGGAATACCACCTTCTATACTGCCTGATGGCGAGTATGCCTCCACGCGGGCCCAGCTCCAGGCAATCGTCCACTACGCCACCTCCCGGACCACGCCGCAGCAAAAAATCGACGGGGAGGAAACGACGATGGTGGAACAGGCGGGGTCGCTGGTTGAGAGGGGTCAACCAAAAACCAAAAACCCAGAAAAGGGGTCAAAATCCCAGCAAAACCCCAGAAAATCAAACATGCAAAACCATAATCCGCCACTTACCATCGATTTGGAGAGGGAAGGAATGGTTTTGGGGTCTCTGGTTCGTTTCGTAGAGAGAACAGAGGAGAAGGAGGAAGAGAGGTTTGAGCGCGGACGACGATGGTGGTGGCGAACGAGGAGAAGGAGAAGGAAACGGCTCGGAGTGCCGGCCAGCCTGCTCTCGACGACGATGGCGGAGATGAAGGAAGCAGAGGCGGGGAGGGGCGTTTGGACTTTGGAGCAGCAGGCGCGGAGGTCGGTGGTGAGAAGGGGGAAGGGCTGGTCGGTGGTGAGAAGGGGGGAGATGAAGGGAAGGGAGGAGATGAAGCGGAAGCGTGGGGGCGTGGGCGGCGTCGTTTAAGGGGGAAGGGCAGGGGTCGGTTAGCCGGTTAACCGCCGGTTTCCGACCCCGGTTAGTCGGCTAACCGGGGCCCTGATAATCCCCACCGCCAACCGACCGCCCTCTTCGGAATCGGTTTTTTCGGCTAGCCGAAAACCGGTCGGTTTGGTTGAAACCGACCGGTTAGCCGCTAACCGGAAACCGTTCGCCAACCCTACTGATACCATAAGAAATTTGGTAGAAGACAAATTGGAGGGGAACCCGCAAAGGGGCTCTTTGCCACTGAGGGCCTATATATATGAAAGAACAGAACTGTACAGCTAGCTATCAGTCCTAATTACAGAGTTACAACGGTAAACAAAACGGATTAATTGAAGTGACCTATACTAAACCAACACGTGGTGCTGTACAGTATAAATGGAAGAGTGTCTTGGCGCCTAACTGCGACGACGTCGTCCTTGTCTCTGCCTCTCGATTACTGCACAGCTGAATGACGTCGTATCAGTGGGTCCAAGGAACCAAGACCGGTTCATCCCTTCAATCAACTCTGATTCGATTCCTCTGTTATGCCCTCTCAAGCTGAGCATACAGGTTCGGTATGTTCAGCTTGGATAATAAGAACTGTAAACGAAACCTGCTCAAACCCTTTGTAAAAAGATCTGCAATTTGGTTCTCTGTATCCAGATGGTGAAGGGAAATGAGCTTGGACTGAAGGTATTGACGAACCACGTGACAATCGATCTCTATGTGTTTCGTCCTCTCGTGAAACACAGGATTTTCAGCAATGTATAGAGCTGATCGATTGTCACAGTAGACTTCTACTGGGCGAGGATGATGTACATTGAGTTCTTGTAGAAGTCTCTTAACCCAGACAATTTCACAGGTAAGCTGAGCTAGGGCCCGATACTATGCTTCTGAGGAGGAACGAGAAACTGTTCCTTGCTTCTTGGATCTCCAGATTATGAGAGATTTCCCTAAGGAAATACAGTAGCCTGTGGTAGATCGTCTTGTGTCAGGGCAGGAAGCCCAATCTGAGTCGCGATATCCCCTGAGTTGTAGATCAGAAGAGGATGGAAACAGCAACCCTTGACTTGGAGAGTTCTTCAAGTATTTCAACACTCTGTAAGCTAGCTGAAGATGTGTCGAAGTGGGAGCATCCTGATATTGGCAAAGTTGTTGGACAGCAAAGGTGATGTCAGGGCGTGTGATGGTGAGGTAGTGAAGGCGTCCAACAATCTTGCGAAATAGGGTGCCATTGTCAAGCAACGGACCATCATCAGCAGACAAACGAGTTTTCATATCAATGGGAGTAACTACAGGTTTTGAATTTGCAAAACCAGTATCAGTAAGTAAATCAGTGCAATACTTCTTCTGGCATAGGTGAATTCCCCCTGATGATCTGGCAATCTCGATGCCAAGGAAGTACTGGAGGTTGCCAAGATCACGGATTTTGAACTGTGAGCTGAGAAAGAGCTTGAGAGCTGTAATGGAGTTGAGATCATCACCAGCAATGATGATATCATCGACATAAACCAGAAGAATGGAGCTGCCTGAACTACTGTGATGAGTGAACATGGAGTAGTCACTATGAGATTGCTGGTAATTGAAGCTGAGAAGAGCATAAGTAAGTTTGGCAAACCACTGGCGTGAAGCTTGCTTCAAGCCATAGAGAGACTTCTTGAGTCTACAAACCATACCAGGTTGAGAAAGGCCAGGGGGAAGCTCCATGTAAACCTCTTCATTGAGGTCCCCATTTAGGAATGCATTGCTCACATCGAGCTGAAAGAGATGCCACTGCTTAGCTGCTGCCACAGCAAGAAGTGTTTTGACTGAGTTTAGCTTTGCAACAGGAGAGTAAGTGTCCAGAAAATCCAGACCATAAATCTGTGTAAATCCCTTAGCCACAACCCGAGCTTTATGTCTTTCAATGCTTCCATCAGGTAAGAGTTTGATCTTGTACACCCATTTACTGCCAATAGTTCTCTTATTAAGTGGTCTAGGCACAACCTCCCAAGTTTGATTTGCTGTAAGTGCATCAGCTTCCAGTTTCATTGCTTGGTTCCAACAGTCATGTTGTGCTGCTTCTTCATAGCTGCTTGGCTCAATGTTGGAGTTACGAGCAAGCACATATGATCTGTAACCTGGGGAAAGATTGGCATAGGAAAAGCATGCAACCATTGGGTACCTAGGCTTGTCAACATTAGATTCCATTGATAAGACATAATCATTGTACTTGACAGGGGGATGATGGGCTCGAGAGGGTTTTCTGAGGGCAATTGGAAGAGAAGAAGAGGGACTATCCTGAGGAACAGGAATAGGGGAAGGGGCGTGAATGACTGGGGAGGGGGAGTAGGGGTAGGTGGGACAGAAGAAGGAGATGGAGGGTCAGGGTGTTCCTCGGATGTGGGAAGAGGAGTAGAAGGAAGTGTAGTGTCAAAGTCTGGTGATGGTGTGGTGGCAAAGAAACATGGCTCAGGTGGTACTGGTGGATCAGGAAGTGAAGTGGAATCTTGAGAAGACAAGTAAGGAAGGATGTTTTCATGGAACAAAACATCTCTAGAGTGGAAAACTTTGTGTTCAGAGAGATCCAGCAACTTGAACCCCTTAATTCCATGGGAATAACCCAAAAATACACATTGCCTTGCTCTTGGTTGGAATTTGGTGCGATGATGACTGAGTGTGCTGGCATAGCACAAGCAGCCAAACACCTTAAGGTCAGATAGGTCAGGGGGAAAGCCATAGAGTGTTTCAAATGGGGTCTTGTGTGCAAGAGCAACAGTAGGTAGTCTATTAATCAAGTACACAGCATGTAGAACACAGTCAGACCAAAACTTTAGGGGAAGACCAGATTGGAATTTGAGGGATCTGGCCACATTGAGAATGTCTTGGTGCTTTCGTTCTACTCTAGCATTCTGCTGTGGTGTTTCAACACAGGAAAGATGATGAACAATGCCATGTTTGGAAAAGAAATCTGGCATGTGAAACTCTGCTCCTTGATCAGAGCGAATGATTTGAACCCTTTTACCATACTGATTTTGCACCATAATGCAGTAATCTTGTAAAAGTTTTCTAGCTTCACTTTTGTGTTTCATTAGAAAAGCCCATACACATCTAGATTTGTCATCAACAATGGTAAGAAAGTATTGAAATCCATTGTAAGAACAAACAGCAAGTGGCCCCCAAATATCCACATGAATGAGTTCAAAAATACTCTTTGCCACAGATTGGCTTGAAGAAAAAGGTAAACGTTTTTGCTTGGACAAATGGCAGACTTGACAATGTTGAACAGACTCAACACAGATGGTGGGAATGGTTTTCTGTAACTCCTTTACTCTATGCTGAGATGGATGGCCAAGTCTCTAGTGCCACAGGTTAAAGGATTGAGGTATGAGACTTTGTGTAGTTGTAGAATTGACATGTATGGTATGATCTCCTGTGTGTTGAATGAGCTGGTAAAGACCTCTAATCTCTTGGGCAGAACCAATCCTCTTGCTGGTGAGAAGGTCATTCTAATTTGCACTCTTTTTCTTTCTCGATGATGTTTATTGTTGGAATAGATTGGTCTATCACACTTCATGCGCTCTTTTAGAATCGCTTCTGTGGAAAATATTGGTTATTGTAACTTTCATTTCTCTACATTTAAATGTTGAAATTGATAAGGATAAGATGATGCACATAAATCCATAAATAATGACACATAAAGTCATAAAAGTTATTTCGGACATATTGCTACTACAAGAGCTACATTTTCTAGTTATCAAACGAAAAAAATTATTTCACATAATCAACATATATCATAAGATGTATATTAATGTAAATCAAATTATAACCCAAATATTAACAAGAAGGTTGGACTAGGTACAATATCTATTGACGACCTACGAGAAATAAGTAGCATCATTTTAGACAATTATATAATAAGATAATATAAATAAAAAATAAGAAGAGAAAACTGATGTATCTTAAACTAAAGAAGAAGATGAACAACAATAAGATAGTATGGAGAGGAAAACACAGAAGAAGAGAGGGGATAAGTTTTCTTATTCATGTGTCTTATTGGTATAATATGTGTTTTAATTCTAGTCACAAACCTCTACAATATACAACCCTATCATCAATGTACATAATAATGACTAATGAGCAATTAAGCTCAAATTCAAACGAGAGGAAAGAGATTATATGTAACACTCATCTAATATGCTAATCACATAATGAATATTATCATAACATAATAATAATTCTCTCAATTCTCTACCTCTCTACCGAGTTTCTTCCAAAGGGGTATTATGGCTTCTGTTGTCTGTGTGTCTTGCTTTGCTTGGGTTGTCTTTCTAATTCTCGTTCACTTGATTTTTACAGATTAATTAGCAACATGTGCTTAACACACTTGTCGAAGTTGTCAATCCAATTGTCGGTGCATGAAGCAAAAATCATTAATTGGCTAGTTGATCATCATCTTTCCCTAGAGGGCATTTATACAGATACCACCAACGCAAGTTCGGTAATGACTGCCAAGGGAAGGACAAGGTAAGAAACTTAATGGGCTCTTTCGACTTTATTTCTTTCATAAATATGTATTTAACATGTTGGTTTTGGTATTTGAAGAGAGCTGACAGGAAGGCCAAAACCATCCTGAAGAAGGACTTCACAACTACCGAGGAGGTGATGGAAAAAAACTTCTAAGGTTGGTCCACCAACAGCCCGTCATCGCTATTTTTGGAGCTACGACTGATTTTGTCTTTTGGTATGACAAGGTAAGTACAAAAACATACAACAATGTAATCATCCGATCATAGTCTCCGTTCGTATTCTTCCAACAATAACATAATAATAATTCTCCCAATTCCCTCTCTCTCTCTCTCTCTACCAAGTTTATTACAAAGGGGTATTATGACTTATGTTTTATGGTTATCTTGCTTTGCTTGGGTTGTCCTTTCTTGTGATTTCTCGCTCTTCTTTGATCTCATCATCGGAGTCAACCAACCTGCAATGTAAATCAAGGACATCCAAAACTAATCATGAAACTGATAAAAAAAAGTAAAAAAACTAGCTAGCAACTAATTTTGGAGAACAAACAAACAAACAAAACGAAGAATAAAAAATAACCTACCACAATTATGTTTCCGGGTCCATGTTAGTCCACAAACTTGCCACCACCAATTGGTCATAATATTTATTGTTGCGATTACGTTTGTACTCATCCAATGGTATAAGCAACTCGTCCTCCTCCATAGCATCGCTTGTTGCAATTACGTCTGTACTCATCCAATAATAAGAACCCAAATCACCCTAAAATGCTTACATAAGCAAACAAACCTGATCGTATAGTTTTCATGTTTATGTAGAAGCTTAAAATTTTTTACAAACACAAATTATAGGGGAAAAGATAAAAGCAAAAAGAATTAGAAAAAAGTGGCCGATTGGATTATAGGTGGACATATTCGGACCGTCTCCCCCATTACCCAATCACTTTCACTCCGCCCTCACCCTCGTCAAACATTGAAATCCCGCCGCCGCCAAATCTCCAACCTAGTGTTCTTGTCTTCCCCGACCAGCGCTGTTCGAGACCACCACCGTCAAACATTCTTACAATT